>LPNX010943089.1:108409-120861 GCA_001517045.1 Pseudotsuga menziesii
CTCATTGGTGTGACTGCATTGTCCCCTACTGAGCGAAACCCTAGCTCCAGAAATGACCGTAGACAGAGTTCACTGGAAAATGGACAGGAGGGAGAGGTCCACCCCTAGCTAAAATCCCATGTCGCGAATCCAATGGAATCGACAGCTCGTCAATCGAAGGCTCGAGCTTCGATCTAAGGTGAGTTGCAGGTCACCTCCAAATACCATTCAGGGACACCTGGTGGACTTGGGCCCAGTGCGTAAAAAACCTCACGGAGCGGCAATTTTGAATTCTGCCAACTCTTGCTAGTGTGTTTGGGCATGGGAAATATGGCAATGCCAACCACATCCCCACCATCCATGGCTTTCCAACTTTGGACCTCATTGGCATGACTGTATTGTCCCCTACTAAGCGAAACCCTAGCTCCAAAAATGACCGTAGACGGAGGTCACCGGGAAATGGACAGGAGGGAGAGGCCCCACATATCTAAAATCCCACGTCATGAATCCAACAGAATTGACGGTTCGTTGATTGGAGGCCTGAGCATCGATCTATGTTGAGTTGCAGGTCACCTCCAGATACCGTTCACGGACACGTGGTGGACTTGGGCCCGGTGCGCAAAAAACCTCACGGAGCGGCAATTTTGAATTCTGTCAACTCCTACTAGTGTGTTTGGGCTTGGTAAATATGGTAATTCCAACCGCATCCCCACCATCTGTGGCTTTCCAGCTTTGGCCCTCGTTGGCGTTACTGCATTGTCTCTTACTGAGCAAAACCCTAGCTCCAGAAACGACCATAGACGAAGGTCACCGGGAAATGGACAGGAGGGAGAGCCCCCCCCCCTAGCTAAAATCCCACGTCACAAATCCAATGAAATTGACGGTTTGTCGATCAGAGGCATGAGAATTGATCTATGGTGAGTTGCAGGTCACCTCCAGATACTGTTCAGGGATACCTGGTGGACTTGGGCCTGGTGCGCAAAAAACCTCACGGAGCAGCAATTTTGAATTCTTTCAACTCCTACTAGTGTGTTTGGGCATGGGAAATATGGCAATGCTAACCGCATCCCCACCATCCATGGCTTTACATCTTTGGCCCTCGTTGGCGTGACTACATTGTCTCTACTGAGCGAAACCGTAGCTTCAAAAACCACCGTAGACGGAGGTCACCAGGAAATGGACAGGAGGGAGAGGCCCCTCCCTAGCTAAAATCCCATGTCACAAATCCAAAGGAATCGACGGTTTGTTGATCGAAGGCCCGAGCATTGATCTGTGGGCTTCTCCAATTGGTACAAGAAATACACCAAAACATGATAGTTGCATAATCAAGCTAAACATGACATCGACATAATCAAGTTGTTCCGTGTGATAGAACAAGAACCCTTCATCAATATCATACTAGTAGCTAAACCTAAACCATCCCATAGACCCAATCCAACTAGTACAGGAGCGAATGGTCGTCGAACAAGTATCACAGCAAAACATGTCAGATTCATAGAAATGACCAAAATGGCCAAGGTCTCATGTGACCAAAAATCAATTATCAAGATGTGTTTGGTTTAAAAAAAAAGAAATGACCAAGGTCTCATGTGGCCAAAAATCAATAATAAATCAGAGGGAATTAAGATAGTGGTACAGACACCAATGTAAACTCAACACTTTCAATATTGGCATATAAAAAGGGTGTAAAATGCTTCAAGTATTGATTCCCACTTCCAATTTGAAGCCAATAATTTCTCCACATCCGACACGTGACAAAAGATAAATTCCATTCATCTCATAAACATGATGAATTAATTGACAGAATAACCCAACAAAGAAACTCAGAAGGAACATATCCATTATCTAGGGTTTCCTAATTATTGACTTGTGGCAATGCCCAATTCTTCATTTTCATTGATAAAAAAATCTACTGACCTCAATGAACATAATGAATATAGGTCGAAGGAGGCATGTTGTTTCCAAAACAAACAAAAGGGAAAGATTCCAATTCAAAACTAAAAGGATCCTTAAGTTTCGAGAGGACAATTAAGTCCATTTTTTGACTATAAAACATAGTTATAAGGCATCCAACTCATTGCATTTGTTTGAATGGTGTCTAACATCGGTTCGGGTGAAGATCAATGACGAATTTAAATAGAGAAAAATGATTAATTTTGGTTTATTCATATGAGATCGTTCCTAATATCTCAAGAATGACGAGAACCAATAGAAATGAGATATATATAATGAGATCAGGAAACAATACAAGGGATGGCCAGTGCATAAAGAAACCAATTAAATGAACACATAAATAATTAAAATAGTGTGTTGTGGTTAACCCAACAAGGCATTGATGATTTAATATTCTAAAAAATTAGAACTGCTAAATCAACATAAGAAACTTGGGAAATTTTGCAAATGGCCTATCAAGGCACTAATAGAGTGAAACATGTCGAGTTATAGACTCTTAAAATAGAATTTGAGAATTTGAAAATGAAGGATTATAAGACAACAAATCAATTTATGGAAAGGGTAATGGAACTCGTCAACTAGCTAAGAATTCATAGAGAATATTTGACTAACCAGAAGGCTATGAAATAGGTTAAGAATCCTTCCTAAGAAACTTGTCATTGTAGTATATCCATTGAAGAATGCAAAGGACTGTCACATCTATCAAGAGAAGAGTTGATGGGATCCTTACTGTCTCATGAATCAATAATTGATTTGGAAAAATATACTCTTGAACATTCCGTACACAAGCAATTATCATCAAAGGAAGTGGAACAAATAATAGAGGCAGGGGAAGATTTAACATGAACAATACATAGAGAGAAAGAAGGAACATTATGTGGCAGCAACATCATTAGTGTGCCTTGCTATATGGCCAAGGAGGATTTTAGTAGATCTCTAGCATGAAGAAAATGAAGCACCTCATGTGTTTTGTGATAACAACTTAGCCATTTCTTTGTACAAAAATGATGTATTCCATCATAAAATAGAACTCATTGATACCATATATCATCTTATTCGAGAGCTTGTAAGAAATTTAGAGAAATATGTTTAGAATTTTGTAAATCTCGAGACCAGTTGGTTGGCATATTTCAAAGACATAATTTTATGCATAACTAGTCATGAAATGTATAAGGTAGAATTTAAGGGGGATTGTAGGAAGAATTAATTTCTTCCTCTTTCATCGTACAAATGGTAGTTGTATAGGAGTTAGTATATGCTTGGTATTTCATTAGGTGCAAGTAGTTTTAATGTGAGAAACCACCATAGACGGAGGTCACCAGGAAATGGACAGGAGGGAGAGGCCCCCCCCTAGCTAGAATCCCACGTCACGAATCCAAAGGAATCGACGGTTCATCGATCGGAGGCCTGAGCATCGATGTATGGAACATTGCAGGTCACCTCCAGATACCGTTCAGGGACACCTGGTGGACTTGGGCCCAGTGCACAAAAAACCTCACGGAGCGACAATTTTGAATTATGTCAACTCCTACTAGTGTGTTTGGGCATGGGAAATATGGCAATGCCAACCGAATCCCCACCATCGGTGGATTTCTAGCTTTGGCCCTCGTTGGCGTGATTGCATTGTCCCCTACTGAGTGAAACCCTAGCTCCAGAAACGATCGTAGACGAAGGTCACCGCGAAATGGAAAGGAGGGAGAGCCCCCCCCCCCCCCCCCAGCTAAAATCCCACATCACGAATCCAACGAAATCGACGGTTCGTTGATCGAAGGCACGAGCGTTGACCTGTGGCGAGTTGTAGGTCACCTCCAAATACCGTTTAGGGACACCTGGTGGACTTGGGCCCGGTGCGCAAAAAAACTCATCGAGCAGCAATTTTGAATTCTCTCAACTCCTGCTAATGTGTTTGGGCATGGGAAATATGGCAATGCCAACTGCATCCCCACCATCCGTGGCTTTCCAGCTTTTTCCCTCACTGGCATGACTGCATTGTCCCCTACTCAGCAAAACCCTAGCTCCAGAAATGATCGTAGACGGAGGTCACCGGGCAATGGAAAGGAGGGAGAGCCCCCCCCCCCTAGCTAAAATCCCATGTCACGAATCCGACGGAATTGACGGTTCATCGATCCGAGGCCTGAGCATCGATCTATGGCGAGTTACAGGTCACCTCGAGATACCATTCAGGGACACCTGGTGGACTTGGGCCCGGTGCGCAAAAAACCTCATGGAGCGGAAATTTTGAATTCTGTCAACTCCTGCTAGTGTGTTTGGGCATGGGAAATATGGCAATGCCAACTACATCCCCACCATCCATGGCTTTCCATCTTTGGCCCTCATTGGCATGACTGCATTGTCCCCTATTGAGCAAAACCCTAGCTCAAGAAACGACCATAGACGGAGGTCACCAGGCAATGGATAGGAGGGAGAGGCCCCTCCCTAGCTAAACTCCCATGTCATGAATCCAACAGAATCGACAGTTCATCAATCGGAGGCCCTAGCATCGATCTATGGTGAGTTGCAGGTCACCTCCAGATACCGTTCATAGACACCTGGTGGACTTGGGCCCGGTGCGCAAAAAACCTCACGGAGCGGCAATTTGGAATTCTGTCAACTCCTGCTAGTGTGTTTCAGCATGGGAAATATGGCAGTGCCAACTGCATCCCCACCATCTATGGCTTTCCAGCTTTGGCCCTCGTTGGCATGACTGCATTGTCCCCTACTAAGCGAAACCCTAGCTCCAAAAACAACCGTAGATGGAGGTCACTGGGAAATGGACAGGAGGGAGAGGCCCCCCCCCCTAGCTAAAATCCCACGTCATGAATCCAACGAAATAGGCGGTTCATCGATCGGAGGCCCGAGCATCGATCTATGGCGAGTTGCAGGTCACCTCCAGATACCATTCAAGGACACCTGGTGGACTTGGGCCTGGGAAAAGGAAAAATATTGCTCCCACTCACATATACTTTGTGTTTACTCACACATGTTGCATGCTTTTCCCTACAAAATGGCATTGTATAAAGGGAATTATCACATAATAGATATTATATTGTTGAAGGAATGAAAGAACCCTATTACTCATAATGATGAATGATGATGATGTTCCTGATGTTGACGATGATGATGATGAGGATGTTGATGATGATGATGATGATGATGATGATGTTCATGATGTTGATGGTGATGATGAGGATGATGATGATGATGTTCATGATGTTGATGGTGATGATGAGGATGATGATGATGATGTTCATGATGTTGTTGGAGATGATGATGATGAGGATGATGGTGATGATGATGATGAAGGTGATGAATATGATGTTGATGGTGATGGTGATGATGTTGATGAAGGTGAGGATGATGATGAGGATGAGTATGATGATGTTCGTGATGATGTTCATGATGATGATGGTGATGATGATGATGTTCATGATGTTGATGGTGAGGATGACGAGGATGAATGATGATGATGTTCATGATGTTGATGGTGATGATGAGGATGATGATGATGATGAGGATGATGGTGATGATGATGATGATGAAGGTGATGAAGATGATGTTGATGGTGATGGTGATGATGTTGATGAAGGTTAGGATGATGATGAGGATGAGGATGATGATGTTCGTGATGATGTTCATGATGATGATGGTGATGATGATGATGTTCATGATGTTGATGGTGAGGATGATGATGATGTTCATGATGTTGATGGTGATGGTGAGGATGATGATGATGATGTTCATGATGTTGATGGTGATGATGATGATGTTCATGATGTTGATGGTGAGGATGATGCTGAAGGTGAGGATGATGATGAGGATGATGATGATGATCTTCATGATGTTGATGGTGAGGATGATGAGGAGGATGATGTTGATGATGTTGATGGTGATGATGATGATTAAGGTGAGGGTGATGATGAGGATGATGAGGATGATGTTGATGATGTTGATGGTGATGATGATGATGAAGGTGAGGATGATGATGATGATGATGATGAAGGTGATGAAGGTGTTTCCATTATTTGTTACTTAGTATACATGCTAAGGGGTATATTTGATTGCTTTAGTTTATTGTTTAGTCACATTTTTCAACTCTTTGGTCTATAGTCAATCAAAATAGATTTTTGGTACATAAACACATGAAATTACCATTCATAGATTGACAATTCCAATAGGTATTTCATACTCAAACATGATCCCTAGTTGTTCTTTGGGTCTCTTCATCTTTTGTTACTCTCTAGGATGTGATAGACCTCCATTTTGACCATAACACCTAGTTGAAGGTTTTGGGTGAAGGAAAGTTAATGATGGTCTCTCAGGACATGTCAATGGAAATACAAACATGGAAAACCAACAATCTATTGTCTTGGAGGGATGATTCAAGGTATTTACACAATAAATTTGAATATGTTGAAACAAGATGAAATGTAGAAAATTGAATAATCTTTCAAAATAAACTTGACATACAAGAGAACTTTTTGCATATTTATAAACAACATTATGGAAAATTTTGCATATCAAGAACAAAAAATTGACATATTCATAAGAAACATACATGGGGAAATTTAAATTATAAGACATACCTCATCATGCTAGATCCAACCTATTATCATACAACCAAGCCCTCCGAATCATCTCTTATAACAATGGTCTCCATTAGTCTCTCGTTCTCTGTATCCAATAACAAGTAGCGTACCTTCGATGAATTTCGGCTAGGCAGTGTTCGTACCTAGAGGTTTGTACCAATGATTAAGTTGGTAAAGTGATACACACTTGCACCTGGTTTGTAATCCCTATAAACATATCCACTCTTCTTTCTTGCATTGTTTTCATGTGTAAGGTATTCACCTTTAACAACCATAGACCCAGTGGGGAAGTGGTTGTTTTCATCATCAGTCATGGACATAATGAGGGTTTGCTTTCCCTCTATACAGTGTGCCAACCAGTAATAACCACCCCATTCACTATCTTTTGAGGCAACCACTGCGTATATGTGTCCTGCATAGTATGATTGTAGGTATATGATCAAATGTTTTTCGTGTGATACAAGGCCATTAATGTGAGTTTCAAGACTACGCAAATTTAACAAAAAAATGTTAAGGAAATGCATCATACCAGGTTGCACAAGGTCTGATACATGATCAAAATATAAAGAAATAGACGATCGGTCTTTTTCCAACGGAGTTAACTCAACAATTGCACGATGATCAAGTGGAAGTGATATACGATCCCATCCATCAACCCAATCCAATGATTCACACACATCCCAGTCACCATCACAACAAGGCGGGCAAAAACAAGCGAGTTTTCTGGTCCAAATTTCAAATACTGGGTTATCAGAACTTCAAACCGAATGAAAGCCACGAGTGCCAGGAACAGTCTTCCATTCCCATGCATGTGAATGATCTATGTCTACCATCTCCCAAAAAAATCTCTCCACATGTCTCTTTCTTGTGGATTCTGCTCGCATAGCTGATTCCTCTCCCATTACTGACGTGCACCACCTGACTATAGATTGAGCATTTCGAATAGTAGATATTGTAGATAATTTCAATTCCTCTCTTTGTAGGGCTATTTTGACACATGATCCGGCTCCATCATGCTCTCCTTTACCATGCCTAGTCTCAAAATAGTTCCACATATGTGGAACTTTGTAGTTTTTATGCAATGAACACATCCATTGAAATATGCGTGCATTTTTTAACTGACCAGCACATCCATCATACCAAATCCAGTGTTGATCCATCTGTATGTTCCTACCCTTCAAATGATCATAGAACATGATGAAGCAATGATGTACATAGTGGAAGTCATGGCACCTATCATCACTTATGTAGAAGTGATATTTCTTTAGAATTTCTCTTTGCTCTTCACTATTGTTCGGGCCATGCCTATATGTGATATGCACCATCAAGGAAACCTGCTCAGAGTGATAATACTGACTTTGGATCTCATTTTGAGGTTGCAGAGAGTAGTTCTCGGCAAAATCAACAACTTAAAGTATAGTACCATGAGGAAATGCATCTCTGCATATTCTAAACTTCTCATCCTGCCATCCTGCCAAGTGGACATGCTGAACATATTGACGTTTCTTTTCAATAAATTCCTTGACGAAGACACTAACTTGTACTCGTTGACACAAAATGTTCTCAATATCAGGTTGTTTTGTAAGTAAGGAATGAAATGCAACTGTTCTGAACATAATTTTATAGATGTGTGCATGTACCTGAGATGTCACCAATTGTATTTTTTTGCTTTCTTTTCCTGGGACTATTTCATAGCTAATATATTTGAAACTTTTAATGTCTGTAACCATATTCCCAAATTCATTATCTCCAGTCTTGTGCATACATTGGCGCAATAATGCCATTCCAACACAGTTGGAGCAAGTTCCATCCAAACAGGATTTTGCATAGTAAGTTTGCCCCTCAGGCCTATTGCACATGATACTATGAATGAATTCTCTTGATGAGGTCGGTGGTATTGTCAAGGAGCAATCCTGCACATGGTTAGTATGCAACACTTGACGAATGTACAAAAATGTGTCATAGTAATATTCATATTCTACATGGTATCTACAACAACAAGTGTTACAAAGAGTATTTATTCTAACATACCAAGGCTTACATTTCTCAAAAGATCTTTGCCCCAAATTCAATTGTCTATGTTCATTCCTAAATTTCTCGTATAGTTCCGTCTGTGTTATATCAAGAAAATGCTTAATATGTGGTTCACAGTCCTTCGAACCCCGTCTCAGTTTTAATACATCCTTCCGGTTTGAAGAAGGCCTTGTGTGATCATGCCAAAAACTCTGCACTAGTCCCTTTACTGCATCAACTAGCTTCATGTCATGACGTGGCAATCGACCAATAAAGGCCCAAAAATCTGTCTGGCCGGTTGTGTCGAGATGTTCTCTTCAAATAGAATACCTACGGAGGGTTTTTACATTCAAATTAACTAGTTTAGATGTAGGCTTGAGAAAACCAAGGACCCTGGTGTTCTTATTCACAATTGCTTGTGACAACACACGACGAGCCGCATTGCGGTCCTTTGACCGTGTGTTCTTACCAATTTTACCAAAGGCATTTACTAAGCTTTTAACTATATGAGAACTTGGTCCAGAAGCCTTTATCATCTTTGTCCCTAACGATTTCCTAACAATATTCATGCCCCTAGATTTTAACAATGATAAAAATAATCTACATTTATCTCCATCACATTTATAATCAAAATATTTATTTAGTATCTATCGAGTTTGATAAGCAATACTATGTTTAGATAGCGTACCTTCAATGGAATTGAGGAGTCCTTCATCAACTTGTATACGCTTCGGAGTTCTTCGACGTGTGCTTTCTAATGGAGGTAAGGGGGTTGGATTTCTATCATCTAGTGCATCAACAATACACTCTGGGGTTTCAGTAGCAACTTGTTGTCCTTCACTCTCTTCCTGGTAGTTGGATGGTGGAAGTCCAACATCCTCATCGATGGTCCGATTAATATTTTCTTCTTCAACAATAGGCTCCATGTACACTGCCTCTTCATGAGCTTCGTCTTGAGATGGTCCCTCTAGTGAATGCGGAATTTATTCTTGTGTTGGATTAATAGGATGAACCGTCGTATCCTCTATAATTGGATTTGGATTAGTTTCCAAAGAAAGCCTCTGATTCATCATGTCTATTCTTTTTTTTGTCTTTCTCTTCTTCGATGACTTCTTGAGGTCTCTTCTTCCTTGCTGATTTTCTTCCTCGGTTACGTACATTCCCCATCACCACAATGATCAATGTCAATATACTTTGTTTTTGTTGCTCCTCAATTACAAGCTTCCAAACTTTTAACTTGCTTTAATATAACTATTAATCCTTCAATATACTTCAATCTTCCTTCTCAATTGTTCATATTTCCCATCAAAACAACAATGAATGGGAAAATTTACCTTTGGTTCTCTTGAATAATAAGCAAATGAAAGTTATATCCACCATCACCATGAAATGACATTGAAGCTTGATATCTTATCCTGTGTGCTCCTCAACCATGGAAGATGTCCTCAATGTTGCACCTGCATAACAAAAAGAATGATGGAGATGGATGGAGATGGTGTAGATTGTGAGTATTTTCAAAGAAAGGATCGTTCTCTTGAAAGATATTGCACGGTAATTCCAAATTTAGAGAAACATGCAGTGAAGTTGCTCTCGGACAATGACAATTCGCTATTTTAACAGTCAAACAACGCGCACGCGATTTGCTTAGTAAAAACGCGTACATGATCTATATAGCCAAAACACGCACGCGATATGGTTAATCACAATAAATGGGGTGGGTGCACGGCTAAACGAGATTAATTATAAATGAAATAATTAATGCCACTCTCTTCAATACTCAAACAACACTCTTTCGAAGAGCCCTAACCATATCCATAGTTGAAGGTTTCCCTTTTCCTCCCTTAATATTTATACAATGTTTACCTCTTAATGGATCCTACAAACAATTATTAATATGACAATGAAGAGCATAGTCTACAAATTATTGTATAAGAATTTGCTTTTGTATTCATTGAATCTCTTAAACTTCAACCTATAGTTTCTATTTGTATTTTCTATATAGACACCATAATTTCATTACCTAAATATGATGGTGATATGCACAAAGACATTTTGGATTGTTGGATCCACAACCTCACCGCTTACTTCCAAGCATACCTAGATATGACGAAAGAGCCACACCTCCATCCATGTAACCATTTACAAGGAATTTCCCAACCTCGGTGGTAGTCTCACAAAAGATTTGTGGATATCTATGTCAAGTACAAAGATGAATAGATACACATCAACAAAAATAAATGCATCACTGCTTGGGATGCATTATACCAATCCTTGAGAAGTATTTTCATCCTCTAGGTTAATTTATCAAATCGAATGTGTAGGCAATAACAATTGTGCAACTGCTTCGATCAATAACCTGAACCTTGATTTCATGATGTTGATGGTGATGATGAGGAGGAGGAGGATGATGATGATGTTCACGATGTTGATGGTGATGATGAATGATGATGAATGATGATGATGAGGATGATGATGAGGATGATGATGATGATGTTCATGATGTTGATGGTGATGATGATGATGAGGATGATGATGATGTTCATGAGGATGATGATGAGGATGATGATGAGGATGATGATGATGATGTTGATGATGATGATGATGATGATGATGATGATGTTGACGATGTTGATGGTGATTATGAATGATGATGATGAGGATGATGATGATGATGATGATGAGGATGATGATGAGGATGAGCATGATGATGATGATGATGAGGATGATGATGATGATGTTCACGATGTTGATAATGACGATGAATGATGATGAATGATGATGACGATGATGAAGGTGATGACGATGATGGTGATGATGATGATGAGGATGAGGATGATGATGTTCAAGGTGATGATGATGATGAGGATGAGGAAGGTGATGATGATGCTCATGATGTTGATGGTGATGATGATGTTGATGATGATGAGGATGACGATGATGATGAAGGTGATGATGATTATGAGGATGATGATGATGATGTTGATGATGTTGATGGTGATGAGGATGATGATGATGTTCATGATGTTCATGATGTTCATGATGAGGATGATGATAATGATGTTGATGGTGATGATGATGAGGATGAGGATGATGATGATGATGTTCACGATGTTGATGGGCATGATGACTGATGATGATGATGATGATAATGATGATGTTCATGATGATGATGGTGATAAGGATGATGAGGATGTTCATGATGTTGACGATGTTGATGATGAGGATGATGATGATGATGTTGATGGTGATGATGATGAGGATGATGATGATGATGTTCACGATGTTGATGGTGATGGGGATTAGGATGAGGATGATGATGTTCATGATGTTGAGGATGATGATGATGATGAAGACGAAGATGATGAAGATGATGTTGATGGCGATGATGATGATGATGATGGTGATGATGTTGATGGTGATGATGATGACGATGATGATGACGATGAGGATGAGGATGATCATGTTGATGATGATGAGGAGGAGGAGGAGGAGGGTGATGGTGATGATGATGTGGATGATGATGATGATCTTCATGATGTCGATGGTGATGATGATGATGATGAATGACGGTGATGTTCATGATGTCGATAGTGATGATGATGATGATGAATGACGGTGATTTTCATGATGTTGATGGTGATGATGATGAGGATGATCATGATGATGTTCACGTTGTTAATGGTGATGATGATGATGATGAGGATGGTGAAGGTGATGATGATGGTGAGGATGATGATGATGATGATGAAGATGAAGACGAAGATGATGATGATGAGGAGGATGATGAGGATGATGTTCACGATCTTAATGGTGATGATGATGATGATCATGTTGATGATGATGATGATGATGCTGATGGTGAGGATGATGATGATGATGAAGATGAAGATGAAGATGATGAAGATGATGTTGATGGTGATG
>LPNX010943089.1:126107-138226 GCA_001517045.1 Pseudotsuga menziesii
CTTATAATAATAATAAAATACTTTAGATACTTAACAACATTTTCGATAGAAAAAATATATATATTTGGAAAGGTCATTCAATTTCCTACATTTCTTGTTTTTTACTGATCGCAAGATTCATTGTGTAAGTGTCTCAAAATATGCGTCCAAGTTGATGGATGCCTATTTTTTCAGTTTTGTATTGCATCTAACGCGCCAAAAGAGACCCTTAACTTCTTGCACACACCCAACAATATCGTGAAATGACAATGAATACTTATCTTTATTTGTTTCGTGGGTGGACTCCTTCTTGAGCCTTCAACTTTATCATCTTCTTCATTCATAATAGCATCGTTTCTCATCCAAATGCTAAGATGGATAAGAGGTTCTTCAAGAGTTGAGTTTTTCATATTCCTCATCGCTCGAGGAATCTTCTTTGGATGGTGAGAGCTAGATCTTCTGTTTCTCCCATCTTCTTTTCTGTTATTATTAGTTGAGCTTCTTCTTACGTGTGCTCTTCCAAGAGTCCGCTGAACATAATCACTTCCTTCTAACACACATTCTTTGAATGAATGAATCCCATGATCCTGGGACACCATTCAAGGTGGCTATCACCACTTCTGAATTCTTCACTTTTTCTTCTACTACTACAAGTTGTTCTTTGATTTGAGAGACCCTTGTAAAGTATGACTGTATGGTCTCTGCATTCTGTATTTTCACATTCTTCAACTATTTTCTCAAAGTCATATTATGATTTATGTTCTTCCCTTCAAATAGCTTGTTTAAGCAATCAAACATCTTCGATGTCTTTAGGGAAGACACTTGTGGTACAATGTGATCTGTGATTGAATAAACAATAATCTTCTTGGCCTTGACCAAGTTATTCTAGTGTAAGGCTTTTAGCCTCATCCCCCTGTGGAACTGGAACCTCTCTACTCATGTAGGTGTCCAATTCATTTTCTTCAGAGAGAGCAAATACTTCTATGCTTGGTATTTGTCAACTTCACCAAGCTTATCATCAAGCTTATGTCATAGATCACTTTGAAATGAGAACCTCAAATGAAAATAGCAAAAGATTAGATCTTACCGATTTGAGGTGTCCATTGTGGTTTCGGAGGTGGCTCATTTAGGGTTTGTCAGAGAATCCCTAATTTTCAAAACTTGGAATCTTTCAGATCTGATTGGATAGAAAGATAGATCTCTTAAATTTGAGCTATCCAATGTACTCCTTTTCTGAAAACAATGGAGGGAAGCTCCCGAAAAAGGAAGCCCTAGTTTTCCAATTTCTTCTGCAGAAATGTCTGTTACTATTTCTACGGTATCTCTGAAATTAGTACTCCTATTTTTTTTAAAATTCGGATTGAGGTATCCTCACATGTCCCTATTCCAACACCACATGTTTCATAAGAATTGGTTTCACCAATTGGGAAGTATGATCATTTTCCCAAGGTGACCTGTTATAGGACAGTTCAGAACAGTGAAGTTGTACAGACTGCCATGTGTAACTAGTTCATCTTCTGAGTATGAAACTTGGACCATAGAAATTACAGTCTGTTCCATTTATGGAATAGCTTCATAAATTTCATTTGGACCTTTGTAGCCCAAGATATAGCAATTCTCCCTAGGTGTCCTATTTAGGGATGAACTCTAGAAGAGGGTGGAACCCTAACTTGGAGGGATCATATCTCCCAGAATATAGCAAATATGAGGCTTAAGTTTGGACAGCATGTACACCAGGATTTTATCTACCGCCTAAGCAATTTTCAGCTCCTGCACCTTAGCCAATCTTGGGATATAGCGAATGTACCAAAACTTAGCATTTTTAGTATTTAGGGTTTTTCTAGCTCGGGGTCAAACTAGGGTTTGATTTTCCTAGAGTTTCACCCAACTGAAAATATTGATCCAGGTCTCTAAACTTCTATTTTGATGAGGAGAGATATCCTATGCCGGGCTCACTCAAAAATTCCTTTTCTGTAGAAAGCCCTAATTTCCCACTCCGAAAACTCTAAATGCTCGAAATAGAATTCTGCTTGGATAGAAAGATGCGCCCTTCAATGGAGAGTCATCCTAGCATACTTTTGCTGATGGATTGTGGAGAGAGACACAAAAAGTAAGAATCCCTAGATTTTGCAGTTGCACAATGTATTCTTCCCACGTTAGCTCTGATACCATGTTAGATTTTTATCATTCAATATAGCATTATGATATTAGGATCTTTAACTAAGAGAATAAGATGCACAACAATAAACACAAGACACAAGAGACACAAAGAATTTTTCCTCGGGGAAACCATAAAGGAGAAAACCCCGCAACTTCCTCAGAGATAGAATCAGCACCAAAAGTAAAACCTAAAAACATAAAGATGATTTCATGACAGCAACAGTCTCTCTCTTGTCCCAATAACTTCTCCTCTCACTCATGCGCCCCAATGAGTGAATGTGTGTGTGATAAATAGAGAGGATCACTCTTTATTTATACTCTTTCGTTCACTTGAAACCCACTCCAACATGTTGTCCTCACTTAGCAATTACTTACTAGAGATGACATCTCTAGGAGTGTCTAATAACCCTAGTGCCCCACAACTTGTGGGGACTTTTCCTCCTTTGACCAACAAGAAATTTTATCCTTGACACAATGGTGGGGACTATTGCCCCGACTTACAATGACTCACCTATGGTCAACTTCTCTAGGACTTTCTAATTACCCTAGGGCCCCACAACTACGGGAACTTTAACCCTTGACCAACAGGAGGGTTACCCACAATGACTTTACATGACTTGTTTACATTATAGAAACTTCCCGTAATAAACATCGGGATATGACATAATTCAAGTACATTACAAATACATCCCGAAATAAACATTGGGTTACAATACATAAGAAATACAGATTAATACATTCCAAAGTTACAAATACATCAACATTACCAACCCAACCATAGGTTTCTAGTGTATATTCTACCTCCAAGTTGAGATATGAGAACAAAAAATTGTATCAACCAAGGAATGGGATTATATCTCTATCGTATCAACACACCTACTCTCATGCTCAATAAATTTACTCAACATAGAGAATTAACATCTTCTACCTATTGTACTCTAAACCATGTACTCTCATTCTTAGCCATCAATATCCAATAAACTCTCTTCCACTAACTGGCATAATATAAGGGATTTCTACCCATTCTCTACTCAATTGTACCTCAATGTATCCTTTACTTATAGTGTTTTTCAATGTGTTATGAAAGAGTCCAATTTATTGTACATGTATTTTTTTAGAGTTTCCTACAAAAATAATAGTTGGGTATCAAGCATCCAAAATATATCAAATTCATAGTTGCGGGAATGTTCTTAGCTTTCCCAACGTCTCTGCTCACATATAATTTAAACATCTGTTTAATCCAAGTTCAACGATTTCCTCCTCATAATATATTGATCATGGTTAATTTCCATCTTGGTAATACTTAGAAATAAATAATACAACATGAAAAAATTAAAGAAACCATGTGAGAATGCTTCTAGAATCAATGTAAGAGTCAATGTTGATGAGAGTATTGGTAGAAATGATGATTGGCATTAATTTTTACCAAGTGAATGTAATACTATTACAATTTCCATAATGAGTATACCCATCTCATTAGTATTCCTCGCAAATCTTTTAGATAGAATCAATGATTGATAATTCGAGGAAGGTGGACGATTTAATTTAAGGCAGATGGTGGAAAATAGATTAATTTTAAAAATGACACTTGGAAGTAAATGATTTACAGCGTGATATGCACCATATCTCCCTCTATTCCTCTTCATGTCTAGAGCAATTATAACACTCTATACAACCATTTAAGATGATTATATATTAAACTCTACGATTCATATTTACGTAGTTGGATTTTACAATGGTATCTTACCACATGGTGGATATAATTATATATGCATCATACATTCCTAGTCATGATTCAGTACTCAAGCTTAGCCTTTAGATCTAGGAATCCATACATAATCCCATTTAATACATTGCATAGGTCAAATTAATTGTCAAATTAGCTATTAAATTGTGTTTGAATAAGGAATGCTCCTTGAAAATCTAGATTTTAAATATTCTTTGTTGTGATTAATCACTTCATGAACTCTCCTTTACTAAAAAGGTGCTTTGGGTTTAGCTCATAATATATCATTTTAAATTAGAGGGTCATAACAACATTTAAAATGTAAAATTGCAAAATGTGTTTAGTACAGAGGGTATTCATAACTTTATAAAAATATCAAATCACTTACAAGAGCCAATCATACAAGTTATATAATGAAGATTCATTTTACTTTTTAATAAATAGACATCTTCTATATATAAAGAATCAATCATTCCCCAAAAACACAAGTTACATCTAATAAATATTCATTTTTGTTTTTTGATAAATAAACATGTGCTATTCACAAAGAATCAACATATAATGAATGCCTATCATAAGATGTAGCCAACTAAATTAGAATAATCAATGTGTAGCAGAACATGTAGCTAAATAAATTTGAACCTTAAAGAAACAACTATACTACATAGACACAATTTATAATACATAAGCATCATTTATAAATTAAATAAATGAATTATTGTTAATAAAATAATATTTATTAATCATCTAAAATTAATTAAGAATTAAAGTAAATTTTATTTTAAATACTTTCATATACTTTAACTAAAGTCAAATTATTAAGATTTGTAATAAAAAAAATATTTGTGTTTTTTTTAACTTTCACATATTTGAAATTGGTCTTTCCATTCTAAGGGTTAAATAATAAAAAAATAAAACACTATAATTATTAACAACTTCCATATTCATTATTAAGGTTGTTGTGGAAATTGAGCATGAAGATACAATCCTCTATGGTGTTACAATTTGATTATTAGAGTTTTCTTTCAATCTCAAATAAAATCAAGAAACTCCATAAAAGGAAAAACAAAAAAATGTTAGGATTTGATTAATGGAGTTTTCTTTTGATCTCAAATAAAATAAAAAAATTGCATAAAAGAAAAAAACAAAAAATATTATATATAGAGATTTGGCAACTATTGTACATTTTTATTTTCTGAATATGCATTTTTTGAAGACGTGGCTTCCTTTTATATTATAACTTTGTTTGGGTGACTAAATTTAGTAATTATGCAAACTCAGCATGAGGAATGAGCATGAAGAATGAGGGAATGTCTATTAAAATATATTTTCAGTTAATTGAATATTTATAATGTTAATATTTCAATACAAATTTTACAAAATCGATAGTTTTCTTTCCAAATCCTAATAAAACATATTTACATTAATGTATGTTTTTATTTGAGATTTAGGGTGGACTAACATCTATGTTTTTTCATCTACTCATGAAACAAGTGTAGTGTCTATATTGATTCTATGATTCTATACGAGTGGTTCAAAATTGGAAATAGACAATTCTAAAAATATATATATAAACAATAACTAGTAGATAGATGTTGAATGGATAACTACTCGCAATGTATCAATAAATCATAGCTAATGATTAGCTAACCAACAAAAAATGTGAGATAAAATAAAAAGAACATAAAAAATAAATGATAGTTGATAAATTGATAACATGAAAAATAACATCTAACTCATAGTTAAACTCCTTTAACTAGAATAATACGATTAATAAAAAAAATATTTCCAAACTTTTTCCATTCCATAACTATCAACCCAAGGTCTAACCACAAACTATATAAATATACTATAATATTAAACCATTAACATAAACGTCAAACCCTAACCCTAAACTTATAACCCTTAGACATAGTTCTAAATGGCACTAAATAGCTCGACTTCACAGTGTTAGCCAAATCTGATCTAGAAAACCAGCCCTGAAATGGTCTATAGATAATTGAATATGTATAATGTTAATATCTAAATACAAATTTTACAAAAAGGATGGTTTTCTTTATAGAAATCCAAATTCCAATAAAACATATTTAGGTTGATAGGATTTTTTAGTTGAGATTTGGGGTGGATTAAAACTTATACTTAAACAATTATATATATATATATATATATATATATAGGTAGTTATGTATAGAGATAACCAACAATTCATGGCAGATAATTCATAATTGATAAATAAATAGATAACTCAAAGTTGAACAAGTTTGATTCTTATTAAGTAATCCAACAAAAATCACAAACTATATAAATATGCTAATATATTAAAATAAATCTCTCTAGGAGGGACAAATCTAAAGGAAATGCATACATATAGCAAATTTAAAATAGGTAGTGGAATACAACAAGCATACCTTCATATGGACTCAAGAAAGTAAAAAAACCCATGAACATAATCAAGAATAATCACATAGAAGACTTTCAAGAAAGTAAATACAATCTTTTTCATATTTGTAAATAATTATGGAAGGTTTATCTTTTAGTGGATTTTGTTCTTTAAAACTAATTTAATAAGAGTAATTACCAACCCAACCATAGGTTTCTAGTGTAGATTCTACCTCCAAGTTGAGATATGAGAACAAAAAAGTGTATCAACCAAGGAATGGGATTATATCTCTATCGTATCAACACACGTGCTCTCATGCTAAATAAATTTCCTCAACATAGAGCATTAACATCTTCTACCTATTGTACTCTAAACCATGTACTCTCGTTCTTAGCCATCAATATCCAATAAACTCTCTTCCACTAAATGGCATAATATAAGATATTTCTACCCATTCTCTACTCAATTGTACCTCAATGTATCTTTTACTTATAGTGTTTTTCAATGTGTTACGAAAGAGTCCAATTTGTTGTACATGTATTTTTTTAGAGTTGCCTAAAAAATAATAATTGAGTATCAAGCATCCAAAATATATCAAATTCATAGTTTCTAGAATGTTTTTAGCTTTCCCAACCTCTCTGCTCACATATAGTTTGAACATTTGTTTAATCCAAGGTCAACAATTTCCTCCTCATAATATATTGATCCTGGTTAATTTCCAACTAAGTAATACTTGGAAATAAATAATACCTTACCGTCAGCAATTTGAGTGATCAGTTTTCCCCCATTGTAGTGAACCTACTACCAGTTATCCCGAACATTACCAATGGGGCGGGGGTAATTCAATATGCATCGGAGAAGGAAAGTTTTCCTCGTCGTTCAGTCGTTCCTTGAATCACCACTCGTGTTCTTCTCTCGCTTGTTGAGTGAGTCAGCCTACGGTCTAAAGTAAACGGGCTACATGAAAAAATTAAAGAAACCGTCTCAGAATGCTTCTAGAATTAATGTAAGAGTCAATGTTGATGAGAGTATTGGTAAAAATGATGATTGTCATTAATTGTTACCAAGTGAATGTAAGACTATTACAATTTCCATAATGAGTATATACATTTTATTAGTATTTCTCGCAAAGCTTTCAATGCAATCAATGATTGATAAGTCAAGGAAGGTGGACGATTTTATTTAAGGCACGTTGTGGAAAATAGATGAATTCTAAAAATGACACTTGGAAATAAATGATTTACACCTTCATATGCACCATATATTCCTCTATTCTTCTTCATGTCTAGTGGAATTATAACACTTTATACAACCATCTAAGATGATTATATATTAAACTCTACCATTCATATTTACTTAGTTGGATTTTACAATGGTATCTTACCACATGGTGGATATAATTAGATCTGGATCATACATGCCTAGTCATGATTCACTACTCAAGCCTAGCCTTTAGATCTAGGAATCCATAGATAATCTCATTTAATACATTGGGTAGGTCAAATTAATTGTCAAATTCGCTATTAATTTGTGTTTGAATAAGGAATGCTTCTTGAAAATCTAGATTTAAAATATTTTTGTTGTTATTAATCACTTCATGAACTCTCCTTTACTAAAAAGGTGCTTTGGGGTTTGCTCACAATTTATCATTTTAAATAAGAGGGTCATAAGAACATTTAAAATGTAAAATCATTGCAAAATGTGTTTAGTAGAGAGGGTATTCATAACTTTATAAAAATATCAAATTACTTATAAGCGTCAATCACACAAGTTATATAATGAAGATTCATTTTACTTTTTAATAAATAGACATCTTCTATATATAAAGAATCAATCATTCCCCAAAACACAAGTTACATCTAATAAATATTCATTTTTATTGTTTTATAAATAATCACAAAGAATCAACATATAATCAATGTCTATCATAACATGTATCCAACTAAATTGGAGTAATGAATGTGTATCATAACATGTAGCCAACTAAATTTTAACCTTAAAAAAACAACACAATTTATAATACATAAACATGAGTTATAAATCAAATAAACACAATAAACATCGTTTATAAACACTATAATTATTAACAACTTCCATATTCATTATTAACGTTGATGTAGAAATTGAGCATGAAGATACAAACTTCTATGATGTTACAATTTGATTAATAGAACTTTTTTTCAATCTCAAGTAAAATCAAGAAACTCCATAAAAGAAAGAAAAAAATGTTACAATTTGATTAATAGAGTTTTCTTTCGATCTCAAATAAAACAAAAAACTGTATAAAAGAAAAAACAAAAAAATATTATATACAAAGATGTCTCAACTATTGTACATTTTTATTTTCTAAAGATCTGGCCTCCTTTAATATTATACCTCTGATTTGGGTGACTAAATTTAGTAATTATGAAGGGTGAGCATGAAGAATGAGGGAATGTCTATTGTTTTCATATATAAAATCTAAAAGGGATTCATTTGGCAATATGCAAAATATATTTTCAGTTAATTGGATATTTATAATGTTAATATTTTAATACAAATTTTACAAAATAGATGGTTTTCTGTTTTGTTTATTCATTTCCAAATCTTAATAAAACATATTTACATTGATGTATGTTTTTATTTGAGATTTGGGGTGGACTAACATCTATGTTTTTTCATCTACTCATGAAACAAGTGATTCTATGATTCTATACCAATGGTTCAAAACTGGAAATAAAGAATTATAATATATATATAAACAATAACTAGTAGATAGATGTTGAATGGATAACTAGTGGCAACGTATGCATAAATCATAGCTAATGATTAGATAACCAACAAAAAATGTGAGATAAAAGAAAAAAAACATAAAAAATAAATGATAGTTGATAACTTGATAACATGAAAAATAACATCTAACTCATAGTTAAACACCTTTAACTAGAAGAATATGATTAATACAAAATATTGCCAAACTCTTTCCATTCCATAACTATCAACCCAAGATCCAACCACAAACTATATAAATATACTATAATATTAAACCATTAGCATAAATATCAAACCCTAACCCTAAACTTATAACGGTTACACATAGTAATCCAATAGTTCTAAATGGCACTAAATTGTTGGACTACACACTCTTAGCTAAATCTGATGTAGAAAACCAGCCATGAAATGGTGTATAGATAGCTGAATATGTATAATGTTAATATCTAAATACTATTTTTTACAAAAGAGATGGTTTTCTTTACTAATCCCAATTCCAATAAAACATATTTAGGTTGATAGGCTTTTTTACTTGAGCTTTGGGGTGGACTACAACTTATACTTAAATAATAATAATAATAATAATAATAATAATAATAATATAAAAAATAACAAGTAGTTATGTTTGCGGATAACCAACAATTAACCAACAATTCATGGCAGATAACTATTAAAATGTGATATAAAAAAATACAATATAAAAAATAATTGATAAATGAATGGATAACTCAAAGTTGAACAAGTTTGTTCAACTTTGACCATAAAAATATTAAAAAAAAGGTCCAATGTGTCTTCAATTCCTTCATTATCTCTCCACTATTTGATTCTTATTCAAGCAATCCAACAAAAATCACAAAGTATATAAATATGCTAATATATTAAACAATTAACCTAACATGTAACCCTAACCCTAACCCTAACCCCTAACCCTAAAGATATAACCCTTACACCGAGTAATCGAATAGTTCTAATAGTACTAAATCTGATATGGATTAAAACCAGCCCTGAAATGCTCTTACGCAAGACGGGACAAGTGCGCCCCAATGTTATCCATCGCTCGACGACAGACAGGACAAGTGCTATTCGATCTCCACCACGGCGAAATGCATTTTTTGTGAAATATGTGACCGAAATGAGGCTGACTCGCCTCCTCTCCCAATTCAAAATCCTCCAGGCAAATTGGGCAGTTTGAAGTAATGTTACTGTTATCACTGATATGCTCGCATGAAACAGTAGTAATCGGTATGTTCTCGCGAGCTTCCCGTGCCAATGGGGCTCTCTCTCGAAAACGTTTCCATTGTTCATTAAGTTCTTTTATTCTCCGATCTAACTCGGCACTGATTTCCATGGGGATTAGCTGACGAGTATCGCTCCATTCTGTAAGAAATTCCAGCGTCCTGTCGTGTAGCAACAGAATTTGGTCTTCAGAATCAGGACCCCGCCATCGTTCCTGAAGTTCTCCAAAATCTCTTATAATGTTCTTTACTTCAACTAATACTCGTCGTCCTACGGCTTCCGCGACTTTCATTTGTGCATCTGATCGTGCTTCAGCTAATAATTGCTGTCGTTTCCGGAGTTCTTCTAATCCCCGTTCTAACTCGGCATTTGTTTGATCCGGTATTTCGCTCTGAAGCATGCTCCATTCGTACATAAGTTCTCCTCTCCTACGTTGAATCTCATAAGTTCTGAATAGTCTGCGTTCCGGTTCAGGATCAGCACCCTGACATACTTCCTCGAGTTCTCCAAAATCTCTTATAATGTCTTGCAGTTGAACTAATAGTTGTCGACCTTCTGCGTCCATTTCTATATTAGAACAATGGTCACTCCCTCGAAAAACAATGGCCGCTCCCTCTACTGAGACGAAACATGAAAACTGTTACACAAAAAGGGAATGCCAATGCCTTTATTACACAATAAGGGAATCCCTTTGCCTTTGCCTTTATATGAGAAGAGGAAGAGGAGACTGCTGATGATGAGTACACTCCACTCCTTTAAATTTATATGACATGCATAAATGATAGAATTCTCATAAGGACACTCCACCTCTTTAAATTTAAATGACATTAATTAATAAAATAAAATTCTTATTTATTTTCCATTTTTTAATGGTTTATTATTATTTAATAAAAGTTTCCCACATATTTAGTAGATGGCGTGTTATATTTTTTGTAGATGTACTCGTGTCTACCCGCCATAAACTTTTATTGGCACAAAATCTACAATTTTTAGCTTTGCATATGCTCAAGGCACACAATTTCATTTTTGAGATGGTAAATGAAAAGTATCTATGACAAAATTTGTTAAGGTGAGTAAAATAATGATAATATATTTTTAGGGCTTCAACTTAAAATGAGACACTAATTTGGTGTATGAGACCCACTTGGTTTTGGGAGAAGTCCCCTCTATGTACCCTCTACACAATGATTTAACTTTTAAAGTTTATAATGGGGTGCATACCCTACCCCACTCTCGATGTCAACTTATGATCTCGTAAGAGGAAACCCATGTTCTTAAACTTTATGCCTATTGCATGGAGGGAAGGTAGTTTTATAATGTGTGAGAGTGTGAGGACATTCCTTGGAATGCACTCCCACATTGACACTCACAATGACACATGCCAAATATGATGGGTGATGAGGGTGATGTACTAATGGTATGTATGTGTGTGGAGAGGTGAAAAAGGTAAGTCTTTGTGTGTCTATGTGTGTTTCCACATGAGATTAAGGTGATTTCTAAATTGGCATGGTCATTTGAGTGGAATAGTCCATCATAATACATGTTAGAATTTTTTGCAAACACTTGAATTATGCCTATAGGCGTTAATATCTTGGAATTTTGGGGTGGAATACCATTTATGTTTTTTCAGCTATGGATGAGGATTAGAGAAGTGTTGACAAGATTGATTCTATGACATTGGTTTGAAATTCAAAATAAACAATTATATTTAAAAAACAATGTAAAAATAACTAGTAGTTCATGAATGGATAACTAGTAGCTTATGAATGGATAACTTGCAGCTTATTAATGGATAATCACTAGTTCATCTAAGATAAATACAAGAACATGATATATATATATATACATATATATATATATACATATATATATATATACATATATATA
>LPNX010943095.1:7067-201310 GCA_001517045.1 Pseudotsuga menziesii
TTCGCCGATGGGACGCTCGAAACCCTGCCAGCCGTGTTGACAGCAACAAATGTCGTCCTGCGTTAAGGGGTCAATGATCTACTTGCATACGCGGAGGGGACGCTCATAACCCTGCGAGCCGCGTTGATAGCAACAGACGTTGTTCTCCTGTGAAGGAGTCAATGGTATACTTGCAGACCCCTCTGGGCGGGTTTTCTATGCGTGGGGAAATTCAATTAACATTAAATTATAAAGAGTTGGAAATTTAATTAATAATGAATTGACCCACACTTGTACTTATCTTGATGTCATAGTTGCCACTTGTCATCTGAAAACCAGATACCAAATTCCAAAGCTGACATCATTTGTGATTGGCCAATTACAACACAAATAAATACATTTTTATTATAATTAAAAATTATTATTTATAAAATTATAAAGTTAAACATTATAAACAACATTTTAATTTGTATGTACCTTTGAACTAATAGGTGAGTCAACCCAAGTTGACTTGCAATCGATTACAATATACCTACTGAGGCAGGTAAGAACCATGTCTCGACCAAATTGCATGTCAAAGAGGCATAAAGGTAATCAAAATTATAAAGTTAAATAAATTAATTTATCTCGTCATAAAAGTATTTCCTAATGTGAAGTGAAGTTATAATAAGGGTAGTGTAAAAATATATATTTTTTATCAAGGTATTAAATTAAATAATATCAAAGTATTTTGGTATAAGGAAGAAATATTATCAAAGTATTAAGAAGAAATAATATCAAAGTATTAAAACAAATTTTAAAAAGATATATTACATGTTGTAAGGAAGAAAGTCAAAAAATTTAGGGGCGGTAGGAGGGGGAGGAATTCTCATTAATCTCAATGGAAATCAGGAAAAGGAGTACTCTTGGGGATTAGGTGACAAATCTAACAACGTTGCAAAAGCTCTTGCTCTCTGGCAAGGCCTCCTCCAAGCTCGAAATCAAGGAATATCAGATCTCAGAGTAATTGGGGACTCAAGAATTGTTATTCAAGCTTTGGTTACTAACTCTCTGTCGTCCCAGTTTAACCTTCGTTAGTTGCTTAGAAGGATCCAAAATATTTCTAACTCATTCCAGAAGATTGACTATTTCCACATCTTAAGAGGATTAAATGACCAAGTTGACCTCACGGCTAACAAGGTAGCCTCTTTAAGTAAAGGGTCGTTGGTCTTGAATGGGGCTAGCTCCCACTGCCTCATCCCATAGGACCATGCGGAAATAGAATTAGAGGTTGGGTCCAGCATTGCCCACGTGGCTCCCACTTCTCATGGCTCCCATCATGCAAGATCGTGGCAAGCACATGGAGCCTGTGCCGACACGTGGGCCGGCATGCGACTCTTCATATGATGGCTCCTCCGTCCCGTCCAACGCAGGAGAATTTCCTCCAGTACAGAATTTAGGATATGCTTCGTGTTCTGAATCAGGTCGAAGGTTCTTCGTTGTACCATCCACGACGTGTGAAGAGTGTGATGGATGCACCGAAGATCGTGGATTTATGGTGCGTGAAGTTAAGATCATCAGGTCGGGAAATGCAGGGGTTTGCAGCACTATTTATCTCCCACTACGGAGGTTTGGTTGATTGTTTCTTGTTTGCGACATCTCCAGGCATCATAGATTCTTCTCCAAAATCGTCTGCTTCTTCTGCCCCGGCTCTCTTGGTCACAACGAAGCTGAGGGAACTCAGGAGGAAGATGAGTAGGTACAAAAGTTATCTAAATCAAATAGATCATGAAGGTGGAAGGCATCTAGAATTGGTCGACAGGGATCTCTCCATCCTGCGTGAGGAATTTTTTGAAAAAAAATCTCTCATTCTGAAATGGCAATGACCAGGATGATAACAAAATTAGAAGTAAAGTTTGAAAAATTGGAGTTGGCAGTAGCAAAAATAGTAGCTGGAGTAGGAGGAAAAGATGCACCAGACTCTGAAGGCAAAATTGCAAAAAGAAGGTCTCCCATGAGAACCTACTACTTTCCTTGGATGTAGCACGATGGCATCCAAGGAAAGTAGTAGATTCTCATGGGAGACCCCCTTTTTGCAATTTTGCCTTCATATGTAGTAAACTTAGTCTTTATCTAGGTACTATGCGCAAAGAAAGTGAATCTATATGTGTATTTAGCAGAGATATCAGTCTTTCTTGTTTTGTGGTTTCTGCATGTAATGGACAGTCTTTGAATTATGAACAGACTCTGATCTATGTAGAAACTTTCTCGGTTGTTACACCATTGTTCGATTAATAAAAACATAACCGTTCTTGTCAAAACAAAAAAAAAATAATAAAGTTTCAAGGTCTTGTATATTTAATCATTCATTTATTATCAAAGAAGTATATTGGGGAATAAAAACTACACATTATGAATTTTACAAAGGATCCAAAATTTTAGAGTAAATGTCCTTATAGTAAAGGAAAGTTTGAATATCTCTCAACCTTTAAAAATAAAATATTTATTTTCCACAATTGTAAAAAATTATATATTGCAAAAGAAATTATTTATAGTGTGCATACTCATGAATTTACATATGTAAATTAAGAAACTAGAGGATGAGCGAGGAAAACAACAACTCGTTCTATTGGCGTGTATGTCTTATTCAAGATTCAGGATTATGTTGTGGGGTGGTTCCCCAAGGAATATCCTTTAGTCTTCACATGTGCTAAAAAGTGGATGGCCTTCCACTCCCATGCGAATGGATGCAATTGGCTTGCTCTGTCTCTAAGGTTGAATCATGGTTGTTCATGGGGGACCACTCATGCCAAGTTCTAATATTCCTTTGATACACGAATGGTCAAGATTAGTTGACCATACCCATCTAGATTAAATATTGGCCATTTGCGAAGGAAACTTGGGCCTCTTTGTTTGAGATGGGTGTCCAAGTGGCATATCTTGATTAGTTGTTATAAGATGATGGGGCCTGACATACCTCACACATTATTTCATTAGATATGCAATAATTTTGAGATTCTAGCTAAGGAGGTAAGGGGGGATCTCTAAGGAATATTCTTTATTCCTCATGCGTGCAAAAGGCAACTAGCTTTCTTCTCCCCATGAATGGTTGTGATTAAATCACACCTTTATCGAGATTATTTCTCATTCATGCTTAAGGGGGCCTCCTTTGTGCCACCTGATCATGTTATGATGTGTGAATGACCGAGATTACAAAAGGGAAAGTTACGTGATGGATTGAGGCAATTCATGAGGGATCATTCTACTGTACCTCCTAATCATATTTTCATGTGTGAATGGTCAGTATTGCACAAGGGAAATTTTCACAATGGATTGTGTTCATTGGTGTGGGACCCATCCATTATACCACCTAATCACGTTTCAATGTGTGAATGGTTGAGATTTGGTGAGGGAGAGTTGCAAAATGCATCTTGTCCATTCACAGGGCACCCCCATCTATTATCACTTGGGCATGTTCCTCTACACGAACGGTGGAGATTGGAAATCAAGGAATAGCATAATGCATCCAGACCATTCATGGGTACCCTTCTTTATTATTTTCTTCCCTTGTCTCTATGCACAAATGGTTGAGGCTTGTTGATCTTGCCCAAGACAATATTCCTTCTCCACAACATTAGTCACACTTAGGCTTGTCTAGAGGAGGGAAATGTCAATAGTTCGAGTGACGTGTTTAAGCTGATTTTACCACACATGGTGAATCACACTTTTATGGCCTTCCTTGTCCCTATGCAAACTCCTTAGACCCCATGGACCATTTTTTTTCCTTTGATGTTTCCTATACCATCCCTAAAAACATGCTTAAATTGCCATACACGACTTTTAAACCCTTTATCACGTATATACGCGGGTTTGACCTCTAAAACCGCGTACATCGGGATGTGTGCAAAAATCCAAATTCTTTTGGAGTTTTCCTTGATGTGGATCTGACTCACTTGTCTCCTGGCCTTCCATGTGCCTTGAGATCGCTCGGATTCGACCTTTCATTACCCCATTGATGAGCTATATAAGGAACCCTTTGGATACATTGAAGGCATATGAGAAATTAAGAGCAAGAGAACTATAGTCCATTGTTGCTGGAACTTGTGCTTGAGTCTGCATCCCCTTTGTCCCTTGGAGCACTTTTGTGTTCTTCCCAAGCTTACCTTTTGCTTGTGAGCTTACTATCGAGAGATGGAGGATTGAAGTGGTGGAGGCCCAAGTGGGAGACTCGATTTCTCCGATTCGCAGACGTGCCGACAGAGGTTGTATTCATTGTAATCTTTGATTTTATATCAATAGAAATATCTTTTCCTGTCCAATAATGTGTGTTTGAATGAATATTTTATCCATGGATGATTTCAAATGCTTATATGTTATTGATTATATATGCTAGAGTAGAGATAACACAATTATACATAGTATGCTTGACTTGTTTATTGAATGTTGAGGAAGCAATTCATCAATTCAAGCTGAAGTTGGAAAGCTCAACAGGGATCTACACCAACCGTCCAGAATAAGGTACGAATCGAGATCCTTTAGTGTTAGTTGTTTGGTTTCTCTTGCATATAGGAAAGGATTGATTTCTGGATTTAAGCTTTCTGTTGTGGTACCCCAAGCCATAGGAATTTCTCTCTGTAACAGAATTGGCGACTCTGCTAGGAAGTTCCTAGTAGTTGTCCTTTGGGGGTTTTTATTGGCATTCAATGTTCTTGAATTGCTCTTATTTATCTGTTTCTGTGTCGGGTATGGGGGCATGCTTTCCTGGTAGTGTCTAAATTGGTGTGAATTTTGTCTCAGTTCATATGTTTGCCTTTATTTTTATACATTTCTCTTCATGTACGTGAGTTTTTTACTCACAGTCGCGTATACACGCGGCTTTGACTGCTATATCCACGTACATACGCGGGTTTACTGCAAACAGTCGTGTATACCCTTGGTTTTTCCTTCTAGAGGAAGATTTATTGTTGCTGGGTGAATTTTGATGATTGCTGAGTCTCCTTTGATACTGCTAGAGTCTGTATACACCTCTGTTTCTGACCAAAGACTTTTTTTTTTAGGGTAAATTTTTCTTTTAAGAAGGTTCTTGTCATTGCATTTTCGATTTTTTGTTTTGGGATTAGTGCATTAGATTTCTTTTACCTTAGTACTTTGTGTGAGTGTTGTTTGATGGTGCTTGCCGAGTCTGGGGGTAGTAGAATCATTCTTTTGCTTTAGTATCTCATTTTTATTCAAAAAATCCAAAATATTTGCTTTTTTGCATCATTATGCATTGCACTTTGCATTTCGCATGGTACTTGCACTAGATTTCCTTAGAGTATTAGTCAGGACTTCGTATAGGAATGATTGCATTTGTCATTTGAAGAAAATTTTTGCATTTCACGTAGTAGCATGCCCTGTTTTTCATTCGACACAATGCATTTGCATTGATTGTTAGGTGTGCATTTTACTTCATGTTGCGTCATAACACCATTGATTGCACGGCCATCTACCTCTTTTGAGTAATAAAGCCAAATAAAATCAACGCTTAATTAAAATGGATTACACTATTTTCTTTGACAGGGTACACCAACAAGATTAGATTTTAGGGTCTTGGAATAGTTCATTGTGAGTAAATTCTCCAAGACCACTAAACAACAACATGTATGTGTCTGTCCAGGTGAGAGTGTGAAATTCCTTGGTATAATTATTGTTTCTCAGGATCTTGCTCTCAAAAGGGAGTTAAGCACGAGGCAGTGTGAGCGGTTATTGATTGGGATGACCCCTAGTCATAACTGAGTAGCACCGGAGATATTTCCAGGATTGTATTCGTATCTGGGGGCTCTTTCGAGAGTTTCGGGCCTTGCTACCCTGCCCATACGGTCAATCCCTCCTGCAACTGTCCGCCTGAGCATTGATTATATTGAGGTGACCTTAGTTGCCTTACCTAGGCTATCGAGGGGGTACTTTACAGGGGTTATTCTGCGGGTGTCCCGGCCAGGTTGGGGTCGGACAGCACAGTCGCTTTACGCGTTGAAGCTAAGGGCCACAATAATTGGTCACGAACCTCCGCTTGTTGTGTATGGGAGTCTCAAGCCTCTCCTAAGCGAGACATACCTACTTCATTCGGGAGCTCACATATCCTGCCCTTGTTTGCTTGTGGTTGGCTTTAGATTTTATTGGTGCATGCTCTGTGCATGTTAGCTTGCCTAGGGTTTGTGTAATTTAGAGAGTCTTTTTCATTTTTTGAGTCGTTGTGGATACGGGTGCGGCTCCTCGTCATTCTCATCGTTTAGTAGGACTTCCGCCTTCTACAACTCCTCCTCCTTTGGGAGAGAGAAGCAGATGGTCCAGGCGGACTCATACCCACATTGATTCACACACGATGGGAGATCATGAAGATGGTATTCCTAAGCTGTCTTCTCCACTTCGCGTGGACGACGGAGAGTTTACTCCTTCATTTGATCCTTCACCTGATGCGGTTGCACATTCTGAGTTTGATCCTTCACATGAAAGACATACTCACTCTAGCTATGATCCCTCATTCACAAGTCACCGGTATGGGATGCCGGGCGACAAGACTCACCATGAACCTGCAAGCACTATTTATGTTAGTTATGGCATGTTTGGTAACCCTATACACGATACAACATTTTTTGCCGAAACGGAATTTGATCCTAACACTATGCCTGGGGGCATTCCCATTTCTTTCCATGCGGAGAGATTTGGGAGCACGAGTCATATTACACCCTCCATCCGAAGGTAGAGGCCACATCTCACGTTCGTCCTAGACCTGGTGTTAGTAATCCTATTCGGATACCAGAACCAACACAAGTGACTGTTGGGAATACCACGTACATAGTTTCACATGTCCCTTTGTCCTCTATTCCTTGTTCTTCGAATGCTTTTCCTCCCCCTCATTCACGTGGTCCTTTGGGCCGGAACGTTGCTACGAGTCATGTCCGTACTGCTGCTACTCGCCCAGTTGTGTCTCACACTCAAGTACCTCCTGTTGTGTCGGGAGGTCGTATCCCTACTTCTGGAGGTCATGTTATTACTTCCAGAGCGTATATTCCTACTTACGGAGTGTCTCATGGGACATCTCATGGGATGTCTTATGGACCTTATTATAGACCACAGTATGCACAGACTTATTCACCTTATGGTTACGGGTATCAACAACCCGCTTACTCTCTGAATTATGGCTTTGTAGCTCCACATAGTCAAGGTACACCACATTATGGTGCTTCCATGCCACCCTATACAGGTCAAATGGGAGGAGGCTACTATGGCCATGGCCATGGTGGTTACGGTCATCAGTCCTATGTGAATCAAAATTATCAGGGAGTGCCTCTTAGACCTGCTCAACCTAGGCTCCCTTTCCTCGCAACGTTAAATTTGCCTGACTTGTTGAGACTAACGAACGATCCGGCATCTTATGACCCGGCTTGGCTGGCTGTCCCTAATAAGCTTCCCTCGGACATTCCCAAGTTCGAGGGAAAACTAGGAGAAGATCCGAGTGAACATGTTACTACATTTCACCTATGGTGCTCTTCTAATTCCTTACATGAAGATTCAATCCGTTTAAGGCTATTTCAACACACCCTCACTGGGCCTGCCGCGAAATGGTACATAGAGCTACCTAGGGGGGCATTCGCTTTGTTCAATGACCTAGCTATGAATTTTCTCAACCACTTCCAGCTACCAGTGCGTTACGACGTTGGTACTAAACCCTTGTCGACATTCCGGCAAGATAAAGCCACTCATATCTCGGACCATATCCAAGAGTGGCGTAGACGGAAGAGATTGATTAAAGCCTTCATACCGTCGGAGTTTCTCCTCGAGTGGTTCCTTAAATCATTACTACCTTATATAGTGAAGGATGTTTCTACATCCGGAGTTCAGAACGAGGAACAAGCCATTTTTAGGGCATAGGAATTGGACTTGATTTATGCTCAATCCAGTTTGTTATATGAGATCATTCCTAATGCTCCGCGTTCTAGTTTCAACCCTAAGGTCAAACCTGGAACACATGCCGATGGCATTGTTGGTTGTACGAGTACCAAACCTGCGGATTCGATTGTGAAAAAGGTCTGTCAATTATCTATCAACCAATCTGCCTCGGGACAAGCCTTGGCTTCGTCTCAATCCACCTAAACGGTGAGTGTGCTTGCGGTACAATCGTCGGACCAGAAGGGTAACCAGCAACCCGAAAGGAATAAAAAGAAGGGTAAAAATAATCGTAAGGGTGGGAATAGGAATGAAAATGCCAACTCTAATGACAAGAACACCCAAAATGCTGGGGGGGACAAGCAACCTAAACGTAAGGTTAAGTTTCCTTGAAAATTATGTAAGGATGATCACCTCACTCACTTATGCCAACGGATAGAAGAAGCCTCAAGATTCATAGTGCAGGGCCCAGCTGTGCTAACCAACCCTTTACCTCATAATCAAAACATGAACTCAAGGACCCATGATTAGTCTGGTGAGGATAAAGATCCGCTAGAGGCTTGCAGTGGTCATGGTTGCATCAATATGGTGCGTGTTGCTAAGGTTGTGACTCGTACGAAGGACTATGGTTCGTCACAACCAGACCTTGGAAAGGAACCTGCTCCACCCGAGAGCCCTTTGCGTATTGAAAAACCTGTGGATAAACCTGAAGTTGCTCCTCGCATTCCTAAGGGAGTCCTTAAGCGTTCGGGCACAATCCTAATGCCCGAGCTGCCCAGAACTATTCTATTGTCAAGGATTTGGGCCACACTCCTTGTGCGATGTCTGCACTCGAAGTACTTCAGATTTGTCCTTCGCAAAGGAAAGCTTTGCTTTCTGCTCTTGGTGTTCATGATGATAATTCTTCCTCTGTCATCAAATTTGAAACTGCGGGACTTTAGCCTCACTTGCCTTACTATGTGTCTCTCTTGATTCACGTAGAATGTCTTAACATGACCGTCAAATGCACTGTGATTGACGAAGGCGTTGCTGCTTCCGTAATGTCTTTGGCATGTTGGAAGGGTTTGGGTTCCCCCGAGTTGTCTAAATCCGCTACCATGTTGACTGCTTTTGATGGTAGATCGTTTTGACTGCACGGCATTCTTCCTTCCCTTAAAGTTCATTTGGGAGGGAAGACCGTTGCGATAGAGGTCGAGGTGGTTGATGCGCCCCTTGACTACAATTTGTTGCTGGGAAGGAATTGGATGTACAGTATGCAAGCCATAGCTTCTTCTCTATTTCGAGAGGTATGCTTTCCATTTAATGGGAAGATAGTTACGATTGATCAAACGTCATTCAAGAATCCGCTTGTTACCGCATCCTCGGGAACTTCTATCCCATTGTCCAGCACTCTTGGCCGGCAACTGGGAGTGTGGGTGTTGGCATGTATCCATCCCTCATGGGAAGCTTTAGTTGTGCTTCACCCGTCCTTATGATAGGATCTAGTTCCGGTGAGGCTTCGTTGTCTGTAAGATCGGTGTCTTTTCGCACAAACCATATGGAGGATCCTTTGATTCTTCCTACACCGAATCCTTCATGTGAGCTCATCGAAACGGACATGCCATTGCCTACAACTATTATAGCATATCAAGCTAATCTTGGATCTGTTGCAGAGCCTAGTTCTTCCTCTTCGCTGACAGAGGAGGAGGACCCTTATGTACTGCATACATGGGAAGTGCAGTCTTCTCACACACATGACTGCCTTGATAGTGTTTTTTCTTCAGATGAGGCTATTATTGAGGCTATGTCTGGGGTTGAGCCACCTTGGGAAGAGTTGCATCATAGATCTTATTTTCTTCCCGAGCTTGACTGTTTGGAGTGTGAAGACTATAGGGAGATTCTTAGTGAGAGAATTGGTAGTTCCATGGTTTCGTTAAGCTCTCCTGGTCCGATGGCTGATGGAAATATGGCAAATATATCTCCTACCATTCCTATCAATATCTCTCACAATCCTGGCAAGGTTGAGAATGTCTATATTGGGGCAGAATGTTCCCATGCTGAGATTCAAGAGTATACCAAGCTGTTCAAAGAATTCCGTGATGTATTTGCTTGGTCATACGAGGAAATTCCAGGTATTGACCCTTGCATTGTTGAGCATGAGATTAAAACTTATCCAAATGCTAAGCCTGTTCAACAACGCTTGCATGCGGTGAATCCTAGGAAAGCACCCGTGATTAAGGCTGAGATAGAAAAACTGTTGAATGCCAGTTTTATCTATCTCATTCCCTTGACGAAGTGGGTTTCAAATCCCGTTCCGGCTGATAAGAAGCAAGGAACGATCCGCATATGCACTAACTTCCGTGACTTGAATCGTGCCTGTCCTAAAGATAATTTTTCCACACCATTTATCGATCAGATTTTGGATGAGTGTGTGGGAAGCGAGGTATTTTCTTTTATGGATGGCTTTTTCAGATACAATCAGATACATATTAAACCCAAGGACCAACATAAGACTGCTTTCATTTGTCCTTGGGGTACCTTTGCATATCAGAAGATGCCCTTCGGCCTTAAAAACGCCGGAGCCACTTTTCAGCGGGCTATGACCTTGATCTTCCATGATCTCAAATCGATTATTGAAGTCTTTTTGGATGACCTTGCTGCTCATTCTCGCATGAGAATGCGTCATTCTTACCATTTGAGATTAGTGTTTGAAAGGTACTGCCATTATTTGGTAAGGTTAAATCCTCACAAGTGCATCTTTTGTGTGAAGCCTGGTCGCTTATTAGGGTTCATTGTCTCCAAGGAGGGTATAAGAGTCGACCCTTTAAAGGTTGAGGCAATACTTCAATTGTCTCCCCTGAAAAACATTAGACATCTTCAATGTTTGCAAGGCATGACAAACTTCTTACGGAGATTCGTCGTGAATTTTGCCAATTTGACTAGAGGCTTTATGCGTCTTTTGAAGAAGGACACTACCTTTTGCTGGGATGAGTGAGCCCAGGAGTCCTTTGATGCGCTTAAGCGAGCCCTAGCATCGGCCCCGGTGATTAGCCCACCCAACTATAGCCGTGAATTTCTACTTTATGTGGTCGCGTCTATGGAGACGATTGGTATGGTTTTGGTTCAAGAGGATGAGGAGCTCCAAGAGCATGTCATATATTATCTGAGTCGGAACCTTATAGATGCGAAGATCCGTTATTCCCATGTGGAGAATCTTTCCCTAGCTACCGTTCATGCAGTTCAAAGATTGAGACACTATATTCTCCTTCGCCAGACCTTGGTGGTTGCCCATGTCAATCCGTTTTAGTTCATCCTAACTAGAAGGATGATAGGGGGAAAGTATAATAAGTGGATTATCATCCTGCAAGAATTCGATCTCGAGTTTGTCTCGGCAAAATCGAAAAAATCGTTGATTTTTGCAGAGCTTATATCTGATTTCCCAAGCGAGGAGGAGGAGGAAACTTGTGAAGATATGTTTGTCGATGAGCATATCTTCTTGATCTCAACTTTGGATCCATGGTATGGGGACATTACCATATATTTACAAACGTTGAAGGTACCTACTCACCTTTCACAGGATGAACGACGACGATTACGTCCCGTTTCTAAGAATTACCTCATAGTGGATAACACATTGTATCGTCGTGGGATAGATTCCATTTTACGTTGTTTTTTAACTCATGAGCAGGCTAAGCTTGTGCTGAATGATTGCCACGGAGGGGCGTGTGGTGGTCATTTACCTGGGCTTTCTACAACCCAAAAAATCTTGAGAGCGGGTTATTTCTGGCCGTCGATCTTTAAAGATTGTGTTAATGCGGTCAAGAAGTGCCACCCTTGCCAGGTGTTCGCATGTAATATGCGCTCACGTCCTGCCCCGTTACATCCCATTATCACCGCTAGTCCCTTCACTAAGTGGGGGCTTGATTTCATGGATTGTAACCCAGCTTCAGCTGGGGGGCATCATCATATTATCGTGCCTGTTGACTACTTCACGAAATGGGCTGAGGCTATGCCTACAGTTAAATCCGACGGTGTGACAACCGCACACTTCGTATTCAACTAGATTATTACTCATTCGGTATTCCGAAAGAGCTTGTCACTGACCATGGTAGGCACTTTCAGAATCATATGATGGAAGAGTTGGCCTCGAAGTTAGGGTATAAGCAGGAGCATTCTTCTTCTTATTACCCTCAAGCGAATGGACAAGTTGAAGCAGTGAACAAATCACTCAAGTCTATTCTCCAACGAACCATCGCACAAAGCAAGACCAATTGGCATGTTATGTTATATCCTGCTTTGTGGGCTTATAGGACCACGGTTAAGACTGCCACCGTTTTTTCTCTATATCAGCATGTACATGGAGTGGAGTCTGTATTGCTGGTTGAGTGTGAGATCCCTTCTTTGAAGCTAGCCATAGAGCTTTTACCAGACACTTCTCCATTGGAGGAACGTTTGGTCCATTTAGAGCAGCTTGATGAGCAGCGTCGAGATGCTTTAGTGGCTTTAGAAGTGAATAAGCGTCGCGTTAAGGTCCAGTATGATAAGTCCGTCCAAGGAGGTTTAGTGAAGGAGATTTGGTCCTTTTGTGGGATCAAGCTAAAGAACCCTTGGGGGCAGGCAAATTCAACCCCATGTGGCATGGTCCTTACGTGGTTAAACGTGTGTTAGAGAAGGGCGCTTATGAGCTAGTAGATTACGAGGGGACGGCCTTGGCGGAGCCTAAAAATGGGCTCTATCTTAAAAAGTACTATGCATGATTTTCAGCCAGGGCTGGCTATTGTATATTATTGTACAGTATTTTGCATAGTTAGGTCTTTCCTATGGTGAACGGGTTTGTTGATTAGCTTTTGTTTCTTATAGCAGATGTCAATGGAATCTTCCATCTATATAGGATACGTGAATGGTGCAAGTCGTCACACTCAACACTCAGCCTCTTCTGCTTGGGTGATTTATATCCTACGGGTCAGGTATTGTCTTTAGGAGGCGTATGTTTACGGCCCTCTTCAAACAATGTTGCCGAATATAGTGTTGTTATCGAGGTTCTACGAGATGCCATTTCACATGGTGTTCTCTCACTTGAGGTACGTCTTGATTCGGAGTTAGTAGTGTCACAGCTTAATGGCTTGTCTCATGTTAGAGATTCAACATTATTACGGAGATTCTTACGTGTGAGATTGTTAGACCGACAATTTGAAAACGTAACATACATACATGTTCCAAGAATTAATAATCAAGTTGCTGACTCATATGCTAACTACGTGTTAGATTGGCATTTGTTTCATAGACAGTAAGCTCATCACAAACATAAATTTTTACACATGTAAATAAATAAATCGATCATCATAAACGTTTTTCATTAAAACATCCAAAATATGATAATACATAGTGTCATAATACAAAAATGGGGCTCTTGAGCCACCAAAATATAAATACACGGTAGTACAAAATGTATCACTCCCAGGTATCTAAGCCTGGGGAGGAGGAGGGGGTTCTGATCGTGGAATGTCACCATGGCTCTAGCCAGCCATCTGAATAACCGCACCCATGCTTGTGGCACACCCACCACCTGACGCTGCATGGCCTCAGGCAGGTCCTCGACCTGTGCCATGGGTACCCTGTGTGTCAGCCTCATGAAGTTGGTATGAATGCTTTGGAGCGTCCGCTCCGCATCCACACCCGTAATGTCATCTCCTCTTCCCCTCCGTCTATGACGAGGGAAGCCTTCAGGTCGTCGTGGTCCTACATCTGCATACACATGATAGGATGTCACTATGTGTTGTCACACAAAAACATGTCTTTTTGATTCCATATATCAAAAAACACAAAAAATTAAATAACTCAAAAAATATTAAAAAGAGGGTTGGGATTTGTTACCAATGTCACCGTATGCCGATCCTGGTGGTAATGGCATGTCGAGGTCTCCCCGAAAATCTATCCCCGCATAGGGGTAATCATCGACGGCAACTATCTGTCGTCTCCACCATGTAAAGAAATCAACTGGATAGGGGTTGGACACCCTACCTCCACCCAGTCTGTGCATCGCATCTACCCAACGTCGTTGGGCTGGATCTCGAACCCCGTGAAGAGGAACGTCAACTCTAGGGCTCAATCCCGGAACACTCTCGAAGAAAAACGTGCTTAGTATGCTACTGAAATCGAAGTTTCGTACTCTGCCCATCTTGCAATCACTGAGCTGGTGTTTCATGTTGCCCAGTAGTGCAGTGATCCAATCGTACATAGTGGGTCTCATGCACTCCATTGCATAGAACATCAAAGGTCGTGAGGCCTGGTGGAGTGAAGCTATCCCTGCTATCCTGCCCACTGTCAGTAGTATGGCCTTTAGGCCTAGCACCTGTATGGAGTTAGTTGGGATCTGACTCCTGACCTTCTCCGTGTCCGAATAACAATACATGGCTATGTACTCATCAATGGTGAGGCCACCTCCAAGCCCGCGAGACCGTAAGTTCACCACTTCCCCCCATCGGGAAAGTCCAGTAATAAAGTACATGTCCTCCACTTCTATGGTGGGGGACATCCCATCAATTTGGAAAGACTCTGAGTCTGGATCCCAGTAGTCTACTAGCATCTGCAGCAGTCATGGTTTGGCCCTTTAGCCACCAAGACACCAAAACTTGTAGAGCCCGCATGCACGAAGAGCCTGTTGTGCCATTAGATCACCACGAACTGCTTCTTCTACATCCCCGTGCTCATGTTCTCTCCATTCTAGAACCATCCTGCACATTAAATTCAAGTTTGAGTCATTAGAACGCTTAAAAAACCTTGAACGCGGCCTCATACACGACTGTTTTCTAAACAGCCGCGTATGTACGCGACTTTGAGGGCATTTTCCCCGTATATCCAGCCCTATACACGGAAAAACCCTTGATTTCCACGTGGGTCATAGCGCGCACTTTAGAATGGACTAGAATTCTGATTTGATCATGGAAAATTATAAAATTTGCATGAAAATGAAAGAGCAGGGCATGGGTAATTACCTGGAAAAAACGGTAGTGGATTCCGTCGGCTGAATCTCCTGGAATTTGCTATTGAAGTTCTGAGCTCAATTGGGTAAAAATTTGAAATGTTATATAATGTTTTAAATTTTTTACTATTTATAGAAATTTTTCAAATTTTTGAAAATTTTTACCCCCTTTTCTATAGTTTGGACCATTTCTAATCCTTTTGGATCGTTTTTTGACTAATATATGATGTAGGAGACCGTTTTGAGCGTCGTTTCGACCGTTGGGTTGACCCGTTCGTACTGATTTCGGGTATCATGTCTAAACTGGCATATAGGTTAGGTTTCACCACCGTTTGCATTTTGCATGACCTTATGACCGTTTCATCATAAACATAGATACGAACCCATTCTATCTTGTCACAGAACCTTCTTGTTGTTTTAGAAGTGGCATGATTTGAATGGTAGAGTTTGACCTTACATGGGTACCCCAGTTAGCGCCTTATTTGCATTTGGTGCCCATGCCGACAGTTTTGTCCTTTAGGGTGTGGGAGTCCATTGTATAGTATTGCCATGACATTTGGCAAGAGCCTCATACTCCTCTTGATCTTTTGTTGGCCTATTTCCCCCGGACTCCCCTATGTCAAGTTGTAATTACATTATCATGAGCTTTGCCTGCCTCAATGAGCCTTATGCCGACTTCCCTAACTTTGAGTATCAGCCATATAGCCCGAGCTTGTATCATGTCTAGCCATGCAGAGCCATTTTATATATCCTTTGCAGCTTGATTCCCTGTTTTACCGGGAGGGGACTTTTCCCCGAGTGTCACTATCCTACACATGTGTCCTTGCATTGAGCATAGGTATGTTCCACTGCTTGGAACTAGTTTGTTTTCCCATTTGACACTCATCTCCTCCTAGTTTGTAACTTTAAAGTGATTTTATTCTTTTTCAAGCTTTTCAAATATTTGAAAAAGTCCAAAAAAAATTAAAAAACCAAAAAGCCGGACAAGGAAAGATGTTATCTTTGGCAGCAGTCAAGTCGTGTTGCCTTCGAACAGAGCACTGTATATCACATCCATTGGTTGGGTTAAAAGTTTGACTTTAGGGGTTGTACTCATTTATCTGAGTTTATCTCCACCGACTAGTTAAGCTTCCAGTCCCTATGGAGCCTCTGTCGATGCCTCCTGTGTCGCAGAGATGTCCCAGTTTTGCATATCGAGTCTATGCTGCCTACATTCAGTCACCATTTTCCGTTATGATCTTGTTCGAAGGAAGTTGAAACCTGAGTCGGCCATTCCTCAGTTATCTTGACTTTGCATGTCGGCCATTCTCGGTATAGTTACTGGTTCATGCACTTTATGATCGAGTCCTTCCACATTATACAGCTTTGCTGAGTACCTCGTGTTGGATGATGGGGGATGCCTTAATGCCCTCCTTCCAGCGGATTTCATCCCATCGACTTCAAATCATTTATTCTGGGATAGGAATCTAGAGTCATCTTTGAGTGCCTTGAGACTTGCAGTCATCAGTGGCAGGTTCTCTCGCCATCGACAGTTCTTTGGGAATACATCAATGTCCCCTGATCGATGGATTCTCTCAAGTGTTCGACCTCAACACATTTATTCACACTTGTTAGTTTGCACTCTAGTACCTTGATTCCCATTTTCATTATTGGTGGGTGATCTCGCGTCTGTTAACGGTATACATCAATGACCGGTAATCAGACGATGGACTACTATGGTCGACCTCGACACCTCTATTCACATAGTAGGACATGTACTCGTAGCGGTTTGTGTAGAAGACCTTCTAGATTGGTGGCATCTCATATATGCTACCTCCTTGATCATGCCAGTGTTCATGAGATTTCGGCTCTCGTGACTTGATACCAGTAGATGTCAGATATTTCCAGCCATTACGGAGATCATGATCCTTTGTATATCTTCATCATGGATATTCTGGTCTATGTATATTGTACGTGGCGATGACCACATATGTCATATTGTATCATGCCTATTCATGGCCATTGTACTCTTATGTATCCGGGATTGCTATATGTATTCATAGTTATATGCAGAGTTGTATCATTGTATAGTGTTGATTGGGTGGCTGGTTCTTCCACTGGGTTCTTCATCACTTCATTTCTGGGATGGACTTATAATGTATTTCGGCCATCGTATGACCCCTCTGACCTCACACATTAGGGGGCATCTGTTATAGCTGATTTTACCACACATGGTGAATCACACTTTTATGGCCTTCCCTGTCCCTATGCAAACTCCTTAGACCCCATGGACCACTTTTGTTCCTTTGATGTTTCCTAGACCATCCCTAAAAACATGCTTAAATTGCCATATATGACTTTTAAACCCTTTATCGCGTATATACGCGGGTTTGACCTCTAAAACCGTGTACATCGGGATGTGTGCAAAAATCCAAATTCTTTTGGAGTTTTCCTTGATGTGGATCCGACTTACTTGTCTCTTGGCCTTCCATATGCCTTGAGATCGCTCGGATTCGACCTTTCATTACCCCATTGATGAGCTATATAAGGAACCCTTTGGATACATTGAAGGCATATGAGAAATTAAGAGCAAGAGAACTATAGTCCATTGTTGTCGGAACGTGTGCTTGAGTCTGCATCCTCTTTGTCCCTTGGAGCAATTTTGTGTTCTTCCCAAGCTTACCTTTTGCTTGTGAGCTTGCTATCGAGAGATGGAGGATTGAAGTGGTGGAGGCCCAAGTGGGGGTCTCAGTTTCTCCGATTCGCAGATGTGCCAACAGAGGTTGTATTCATTGTAATCTCTGATTTTATATCAATAGAAATATCTTTTCCTATCCAATAATGTGTGTTTGAATGAATATTTTATCCGTGGATGATTTCAAATGCTTATATGTTATTGATTATATATGCTAGAGTAGAGCTAACACAATTATACATAGTATGCTTGTCTTGTTTATTGAATGTTGAGGAAGCAATTCATCAATTCAAGCTGAAGTTGGAAAGCTCAACGGGGATCTACACCAACCATCCAGAATAAGGTACGAATCAAGATCCTTTAGTGTTAGTTGTTTGGTTTCTCTTGCATATAGGAAAGGATTGATTTCTGGAGTTAAGCTGTATGTTGTGGTACCCCAATCCATAGGAATTTCTCTTCGTAACAAGAAAGTTATGTGATGGATTGAGGCAATTCATGAGGGATCATTCTATTGTACCTCCTAGTCATATTTTGATATGTGAATGGTCAATATTGCACAAGGGAAATTTTCACAATGGATTGTGTTCATTGGTGTGGGACCCATCCATTATACCACCCAATCACGTTTCAATGTGTGAATGTCTGAGATTTGGTGAGGGAGAGTTGTAAAATGCATCTTGTCCATTCACAGGGCACCCCCATCTATTATCACTTGGGCATGTTCCTCTACACGAACGGTGGATATTGGAAATCAAGGAATAACATAATGCATCCAGACCATTCATGGGTACCCTTCTTTATTATTTTCTTCTCTTGTCTCTATGCACAAATGGTTGAGGCTTGTTGATCTTGCCCAAGACAATATTCCTTCTCCACAACATTAGTCACACTTAGGCTTGTCTATAGGAGGGAAATGTCAATAGTTCGAGAGACGTGTTTAAGGGACAAAACTATAATTCCATGTTCGAAAAAATAGGGTATATATACATAGGTCAAACACCTTAATACATACACTCGCACACACATCAAAGGCTAGGACTCTAATGTTTATGTGGTTAGAACCATCAAATAGGTATACAATTAATGGAAATTGTGGAATTGATTAATACATGGGTAAAATCCAAAACCCTTCTTCATTTGAAGAATTTATACTTCTTTCTTTATGTAATATTGTTTATACAATTATTGAAAAAAATAGTGCTAATAGTTTTAAAGGGATTTTGGTGGCGTAAATTCAAAAGAAAAAATTGGTTTTCTGTACAATAGGCAAATCTATAATGTTGTTGGAACAACACAATAAGGCATTCATTCCATAAAGGTTTAGGAATTCCTAGTTGTTGTTGTTCTGATAAAAACGACCCAAGTGTGGGTAATTCTTCCTTCCCTTGCATGTCGTAGGAAAAACAACATGTTAAGTGGATGGTTAGTAAGTCCAATAAAAGAAATAACAACACATATAACGACTACTTGGAATATAAAACTTGCATAAGTGACATAAAACACAACAAAGATATGAGTTTCAACCAAATGTTTATGTCCAATGGAAAATCTTGAATACAATGGTGTCACCTAGGAGAATCTTGATTGAAAATGGTAGCCAACACTCCATTTGGGAGGGTCCTTTGATCTCTCTCAAATTGCTTGATAACTAACTTGGAATGATGAAGGGAAAATACTTGCTTCTTGAGGAAGAATATAAGTGATCTTGGAAGCCAATTGATGGTGATAATGAGGATGAAAGATGATTCTCTCAAGTTGATTCTTGCAGCATAACTTTGCTTTTGATTTCTCTTTATGAATTGCATGTTGATGGATTCCTTTTATAGGCCAAATGGAGGTCCACAAACAACTAGTTCTTCATGTGAATGCTCCCTCTCATGAAGTGGTTTCAAGGCACAAGTATGGGGCTATTGAATGACCAAGAATGTGAAGAATCCTCAATTCAAATTCCTTGGATCCAAAATGTGGTTGTAAAGCTTTGAATGTTCCATGGGAGTTAATGCTCCATGCGTTGGTACATCTATGCAAGTTTTGAGGGATTTTCTGCGTAATATCACATAAGTTTCCTTTGATGAACTCGTGTGTTGAGTGGTTTTATTTTGATGAAATTGCATGGATGGCATAGAATGTAAATTGTTTATTCAATGCTTTGCTTCACAAGTTTGTTTTTATGATGAAGAAGTCTTATGAGTTGCATGTTACATGTTGATGATGTATGCCTTTAATAATCATTGAAATGTCAAATGGGTGCAAATTTTAGGTGATAACATGTGCCCCAATGTATGAGGTTATGATGGACCTGTATAGCCGAAATATATCATTATTTATTTCCCTTGTGTTGATATTTTGTTATGGTGATAGAAAGCAAGCAATTGTTGAGACTACAAAAGAATCCCATGGAGGAAGTGTTGGTGATGACTAATGAACCGTTAAATTGATGGGCGACATAAAAAATGATTTTACAAAAATAATACATGCACTCATATGCTTGTGATAATTCTATCAAAGTGAATTTCAATAAGAGGAAACCAAGAGGTATAATATATGAACTACTATGGTAGGCCCTGAGGGTGGCCCCCAATCCTTTCCTAAGCAGATCTACTTGGTGTATTGATGGTGTGGCAATGAGTCATGAATGTGTCAGGGAGTCTCTGCATAGTAATCTAAGGGAATGGTGAACTGCTAATGATGTTGAACAAATTGTGGGATGGGGGACCTAAACAATGGTGAAGTGTTGGGTGGGAAACTTATAGTATCATATTTGAAAGTCTTTGTTCATAACTAGGAACATTGAAACCGTTGAAAACATGGCTCCCACTAATGCAAGAAAATATTTGAAGTCGAGCATAGGGGAAGACTACTAAGGCAAAGAGAAATTATGACTCTCCTTGCTTGGTCCAAAGTTAACCTTGTTTTCTTGTAAGGATAAACAAGGTATGATTACTATTGTTGTAACTCTTAGAGTGGGCGTTTCTAAAGTTGATGAGACATTGAGAGCTAAGGAACAATGGAAAGATGTGTATCTTATTGCTGAGAACCAAGAACATATTGCAATTGATTGGTATGATGATAGAATCAATATGAGACAAGATGGTAAGCATGAGGCTCAAGACTTACCTTGATCAAAGTACAAAGGGGTAACTAACTCTAGGTAGCAATATTCAACCTATGATGCGGGTTGAATCAGGGTTAAGAAATGTTGATGAACTAAACATACTATAGATTGGGAATCAAGTGGTAATGTCAAACTAGGATGAGAAAAATGGATCATTTAATAGGGTGAAAATGATACCAATGAAGGTGTTGGTAGGTGGATAGTAAGTGACACAAGGTAATTACGCCAATAAAGGGTGACCATGGGTGTTGCTTCCCAAAGAATAATTAATGATAATTGAAATTGTTCCCACATTTTGAGTGTGTTTGGGAACATCTTTTTACAAATGAATAAAAGAATGAGGGTAATTCTTACAAATGGGAATATGGATTCCTAGTGCGTAAATACCATGTACAACAGTCCTGCGAGAGACGATCAAGTGTGAATGGTGTTATAGTCGATTGGCAAGGACCTGGTGTTATAATCGGCTGGAAAGACCCTATGGTGGGTCTCCTAAAGGGTTAATGAGATGGAGATAAACACAAATGGTATACTAAACATGGTGGGGATGAGAAGCAATTCTTGAATCATAATCATAATGTGTCAATGAATCTAAAGGAGTGGTAAGCAAATTGCATCAAGGATGAGTTATGCAGCTTCCTTGTTGTGATGGTGAATGCATACCTTGGTATTTAGGGTGAAGTTGCATAGTTGCCTCAATACAAGGGCTTGTAATGGAACACACACCCATGATGGTAGAATGCCATGGTTCAAAAAAGGCATAAAAAAACGAAGGGTGTGATGTGGATTGTCAGGAAAAAACGACCTTAAGTATATTAATGGAATCATTTGAAATATGTGATGTATATAGAGGTGATATAAGGCCTATATGTAGGGTTAAGGAGATATACTTTTAATATAAAGTATAGTTTTTCAGTTGTGAAAAAAAGGCAGGGATGGGCCCATGAGTGTGAAATTGAAGTTGTCTGACGAAAATCCCACACCCATAAAGTAAATTTCATAGCATAATAGTGTACATTATAAAAAAAATTGACGGTGGAAATGTTACAAAAAATGGATGGCTGTATTTGAGGAATGTAATACCCCTGGTTTTGACCCCAAGAGGGAGGGGATTGTGTGCCCTCGTTTTGACCCCATGGTATTTGAATTGTACATGATGTATATATATATTAGTGAGATCATGGCATGGAGCTCAAGGCCAAGTCTATGTCATTGATATGGTGTTTTGTATAGGTGATTAGGGTTGATACCTATGGTGATAGTGTTAAGTCAAGCACAATATATATATTTTGATATATCATGTAATATGCAATTAATAAAATACCACATCTAGCTATGGGAATGCAAATGTGAAAGAGATGGGGGCATGATTCCACAAGGGATAGGGAGGGGAGTTAGTCAAACTCTGGAGCCAATAGGGTGTGACCAGATGTCAATGGGGAAACGCATGAATCCTCGGCTATCCTTTTTGTCCTTTGTCCTCATTCATCAATTCCTTCCAGAAGTTGGTGACGCAATTAATGCCTTGGGCAGAGTAAGGCATGGCAGTTTGGTGGCTTGACTAAGCAAGCCTGCAAGTCTGCAAGTCTACAGCTTAGGAGGTTGCGTTCTTGCTTCTGCAGCAAGTAAACATGTATGGGAACACATGCCCATTCCCTTATCCCTGAGTCGCGCTGAACATTGGATTCATTTGTGCTGTTGGTAGAATCGACGGGGGGAGAGTCATGTATTATGTTGGTGGTTGTTCATTGTTCTACCATTCTGTCGTCCCAAACCATTCAATCATTATGATCAATTTGTTCATGCACGTGTGTTGGTTCACTACCCTGAGTAGCGGAAGAGGAGTTCCACCGTGTTTTTCTGAATGATTGGGTAGTGGAGATCTTTTGATTTTATGAGAGTGTGACCCTCTGTGGTTTCTCGACTGCCCTGGAGATGCACAGTGTGGTGGTTCGACCATCCTGAGTTGCGAACGTGTGGTTTTGTAGTGTTTGTCTGTGGGATATTGTGGTATGAGACCCTATTTTCTTTGTGTTACATAGTGAAGTCTATTTGTCTTATTACCTTAGCAGTCTAAGAAACCCAACTATAGGTTGGTTTGGCTGTGGTTTGATGTGATTTTTGGCATGGTTGAGTAATCCCAAGGAACCCTACTGTTATTTGGCTTGTTTCCTTAGTAGTCTGTGAAACCCAATTGTTTATTGGCTTGGTTGGACCGTCTATGAAACACAGCTGTGTGTTGGCCTGACTGTGTATGATATGAGCCAATTCTATGAGTGTTGGTGTGGTTGAGTAAGTACTGATAATCCCAACTATATGTGGCGTGTTTCCTCGAGTAGTCTGAGAAACCAAACTGTAGGTTGGTTTGACTGAGTTTTGATGTGAATGTTGGCTTAGCTGAGTAAGTCCAAGGAACCCTTATGTTATTGGCTTGTTGTCTTACCAGCCTATGAAATCCAATTGTATATTGGCTTGGCTAGACAGTCTTATAAACCCAACTGAAGGTTGGCTTGACTATGTGTGTGCTTTGGACTGGCTGTGTGTAAGACTGTTGTTCCTTAGTTCCTTGTGGAAATCAGACCCAGCTCGGGGGTGGCAGTGTGTTGAGAGATTAAGGAACACTTTGGCCTATGGTTGGGTGGAACGTTGCAGTGACATAGCTAGTTGCGGGACAGCTTAATCATCAAGATAAGTATTATTTGTCCTTCTTGGTTATGCAATGTATTGTCTATGAATTGCTATGTTCATGTTGAATGCTTGTTGATGATCAAGTAGAGGTTTACTTCGGTATGAATGTCCCTGTATTTGCTTGTTTATACCTTGTAAGTTTTATGCATTTTACTTATGTGCATGTGTTGTGTTTTTGCAACGCATTTTCCTAAGTTCAATGGAGGCTAGAAGCCTATTATAGGGCCAAAAATGAAGCTAAGGTAAGAATCATTGAGTTTCTACCCCTTGGAATTTGTCTGCGGAAGGAAAAAGGCAAAAATCGGAAGAGGAAAAGTTGAATACGGTAGAATTGTTGTGTTTCTGCACCTCGGGATCCGCCTGCGAAAGGCAGAAGGCGGGAGGCAGAAAGGGTAGCTGAAAACAAGGCAGAAAGTGGCTTTTCAATTTTCGAAGTCCGAGGTGGGAAGGAGGAAGTCAGAAGTGCAGAAAAAGGTTAAGGTCGAAAGTTATTTTTTCAATTTTCGGGTTCTGAGGTGTGGAAGGCAGAAAGCGAAAGTGCAGAAGGTGGAAGGCATATGAGTCGTTAAATGTTCTGTCGCATATTGAGTTTTGATTTCCAGGTTCTGAGGTGTGGAAGGTGGAAAGCGTAAATGCAGAAGGTGGAAGGAAGAAGAGACATTAAATGTTACATCGCACGTTGAGTTTCAATTTCCGAGTTCCGAGGTGCGGAAGACGGAAAGCAGAAGTGCAGAAGGCGGAAGTGTGTTTAAGTGTTCTTGTCGCACAGTATTTTTCCAATTTCTGGGATCGGAAGGGAGGAAAGCGGAAGTGTGGAAGGAGGAAGGCAGAAGGATGACTATTCACTTCGTCGAGACTTTGATTTTTCGACTCCTGATTTCCGAGGTCGGAAAGACGAAAAGCGAAAATGCGGAAGGCAGAAGGTGAAGTACAGGAAGGACAGGTCCAGTGTGGAAATGATCTTTTTGGTTGCAGAATGGACTTGTCAAGGGCGGAACGACATTTACAGTGGTTTCTAAGCCTGAGAATGAAGGTTGAAGTGTGTGTTAACGTCCATTCCCTGTGTTTCAAAGGAGAACAAGGGTTCTTGAAGTAAAATTTTAAATTATCCGCATTATGGGGTATGGGGACGTTACAAGTAAATGGTCGAAAAATATGGTCTTGGTTTAATGTTCTTTTTGGCATAAAAAAAGGTTCATATTTCCTCATGAGATAAGCAGTGTTGCAAGATTGTGTTAGAGTATCATTGTTAGATAATGTCTCCAATGAGGAGATACCGAGGGGCTTGATGACAGATATGAAGACAATGGTCATGTGTGAGGTGTGAAGTGAATTTTTGTGTGCAAAGATATATGAGGAATACTCCATACCAGGGGTCTTCAATGGAAGTTATGAACAAGTGTTCATTAGTAAATTGATCATTTGTATGGGGTCCTATTGCAACAACCGAGAGATAAATTATAACTTGGCAAGGGCCAAGGCCTTTTTACTTTTGGGTGTCACAAAATATAGGTCAAATTCTTAAATATATGTGACCTAACAATTTAACTTGCCATTGATAAGTCATTGGTTTAATATGTACTACATGGGGTTTGATTTTGCAGCTATGGTTGTTTTGCAAAGCAAGTTCTAGTGGCATAGTTTTTTCACTAAGGATGAAAACCAAGGCCATTTTATCGTCATGATTGTAATTAATTTGTGGTATTGACAGTGTTTTACTGATGTAGTAAATGACATGTTCCTCTTGATCATCACCTATTTGAACTAAGACACTAACAACATAGTAAGGGGATGTCGAAACGTAAAGATTAAAATCTTCGTTGAAGTTAGGTGGGGGCACCAAGGGAGAATAGGTAGCTGAATTTTTTAATGCCTTAAAGCACTTTTGTCCTTGAGCATCCCATTGGAAAGGTATGTCCTTTCAAAGGAGAAGTAGAAATTCATGCTTTTGTGTAGTATAATCAAGGATGGAACAAAGAAGGAAGTTTGATTTGCAATTGCTGCCACATCTTTGGTCCATGGAGTTTAAGAATGGATTGGATTTTTAAAAGGTCAACGTTGATCCCTTGTTGGGAGATAATAAACCCAAGCCATTTACCCACTTTGATGCAAGAGGTGCATTTGAGGGGATTCAATTGTATGTTGCATTGTCAACCTCGATGTAGAGATCATTCAAGTGGTTTGTGCATTTCTTGGATTCAGTTATAAGGATGTTGAGGTATGTTAAGATGATGAATGCCAAGTTGTTAAAGATATAGAACATAGTGTGTTCGAATTTGGCTCCGACATTTTATACTTTATACGGCATGCAATGATAGGAAAACATGCCCCATGGAGTAGTAAAGGCCACTTTTAAATGATCTTGTTGACAAATTTGTATTTGGTTGTATCTGGAAAATCCGTCCATTAAATATCTGACTTCTTGTCCGTCACAAGCATTAAAAAATTGGTCAATGAAGGGGGTTAGAAAGTTGTGTTTGGGGCATGCCTAATTCAAATATCTAAAATCAATACATACACAAATGGTTCCATGTTTATTGTTAACATGGACTGGGTTAGATACCCAATACATGTAAGCAATAGGGTAAATGAATACTGGTTGATGTAGTTTCTTGATTTTTTCTTTGATAGTGGGATATTTGGAGGGGTGAACCAGATTTTTTTTTTTTTGTACTAACAAAGCATCAGGACATGTGTTTATGTGTTGTTCGATAATGGAATGATCACGCCCTATAATCTCTCTATATGACCAAGTGAAAACATCCCTAAACTCTTAGAATAATGCTTTGTAAGCACTAACTCCTTATTAGGAGAAAGAGGTGGCAAGTGAGATGTTTTCTATAATGCCGTGAGTGATAAAAATATCCACCTAAATGGTTGGTGATATGTTGGCCATGCTTCCTTGTTTGGAAGAATCGGGGTCATGAATAGGATTTTTTAATCAATCGACATGGCCAGGAGGGATAAAATCCTTAGTTTTGATAGTGTATCAATCGACCATGCTGGTAGTGAATGTGTCCTGGGGCAAGAAGTAGGAACGACAATGCATATCATCCCATGGTGTTAAAGTTGCAACATCACAAGTCATTCTCCAATCCAATGTTGTGTACCAATATTGGGCCTCATGTGTTGAGGTAGTGCCTTAGGGAGTCTGATTTGGACTCAAGAAACTTGGAGTAGATTCTTGATTAAGACTTATGTGTAAATGTCAAAACCCCAAATTTACGCTAAAATTTAAAATTTTGAGATAACAACAAATGCTAAAACCTGCGGTTTCACTAAGAACTAAAGGTTAGCAAATAGAAGAAACGGTCAAGTAATTAGTTTTACTAAATCTTAATTATATTAACTCAACACTTCATTTTTGTAATAAGAATAAAGTATTCTTGCGTATTGATTTACTTCAGTTTACTGATGAGTCTTTTCATGTCAAGTAGGTGGAATCTAACTTTTGAATACGGGGCTTACTTAGCAATTGTGCTAACGCAAAAGATTACTGGTTCTTACAGATTTATAGGTATGATCGAACGAGTACGTATTAAAAATTCTTAAAGTATCCAGCAGTATTTTATTTTTCAATTATAAAGCTTAGTAATTAAGCTGCTAAACTCTAAATAGCTTCCATGAGGTAAAACCATTTGGCTTCCTTCAGTTTTTCTTGTAATAAAGTTCAGAAGTAAGTAGCGACAGTAAGATATGTTTGCGACTCTAAGAATTAGAATCTCAGTTACAAAGTATTTCTACTTTAGTCTATATAATTTGCAATGTTATAATGATTTTATTGCCAGTATTTATACAATAATACATTATCTTATCTATGTAACAACTGTTCCACATTTCGCTTCTGCGAGATAACTTACAGCCTGTTAACATTTTGACAGTATAAGTTCGATTGTGCAAACTAAAAACCATAATGCCTTCCTACATGAGATCAGTGTTTTCCTATATTTTAATTTCATGTCAAACCATATGGTTCTAGTAATTTCTGGATTCAATAGGATCATTCCTATTCAATTTCTTAATTTATCTATGATACTTCTCTTGAATTAAACTATTGTCTACAAACAGTTTTTCTGAGATTGATGCTTTCAAAACGGGTCGACTTTCTATTTATTTTGTATAATTCTATAACTACTTTACTACTCAATAGACATGGTGAATCTTTAGTAATTACCAGGTTGAGTCACAACCAAAATTCATCAAGTATCATCGCTTTGAACTATGTAACAGAATTTCATAAAAGTGTTCTTACAATACGTTTTGTCCACTTCATCGTTCTGCTATCATTTGAGTTATTAGTTCTTATGTGACTTATAAACATGCATACTCTATTTTGTTAATAGACATTCAGTCTATAATTAATTCAAGGTCATAAATATGTTTAAATTAGAATTTATAATTCTCTAAACTATTACATTATGCCACTTATAAAAGTTGTAACTTGTAATGTTCTTTTACAAGAGATTAACTATGCATTTTTACATAGGTCAACTATAGTTGTTAGCTTGAGCTCTCCCATATCCTATGCTCTCTATCCAAAACAAGATTAATGTTTAGAGAAAGGATATGTTACCAACCAAATCGTAATTGTGATGTTATAAAATAATAACATAAGGATTAATGGTGGAATGAGTCTTATGCATGAACTATTTTGGCATTAACCAAGGTTTTGCTAGGTCAACGTAATCATATCGTTGATATTATACTATTAAACTAGCATAAAATATGGTGCATGGTATAATCGATTTGCAAGGCAATTATTGGGTTGATGATATAGTGTACTCCTCGTTCCAATGATTAAATAATTGGATATCATTTTATGCAGACACTATAGAAGAATGATCCATTACATGGTTTTGATTTACTAACCACGTGGTCGTCTCCTGACCAAGCATGGAAGGTATAAGCCACCGTAACCCTAACCCTTATCATTTCTTTCCCGCAGTTCGCGCTGGCCCTTGAGGCTGCTCTGCTTGGCTTTCATGGCAGCCATCGGTCCTCTTTTGCGTCGATTGTCTTGAGTCTTGGTTCAGTGTTGCATTTGTCACCGGTGTGTGGTTTTAAAAGCCAATCTCAGTGGCTGGGGTTCTCACTCTACAAACTTGTGGAGATTATCATTGCCCTTGGCTTGCTATCTGTGTAATCTTCCCTTCGTCGTCTTCGTGGCTCGCTGTCTGCTCCAGTTTTTCTTGCTGTCCTTATGGCTCGCTGTTGCGTGAGGTTTAGTCTTACCAGCTGTTTAGCAAGGTCTGTGGGTGACAGTGCTTCCACAAGATTGTTCGGCGTTTCAACTGACAGGTAAATAATAATTTTAATGTTTATTAAGTTTGCAGTAGGTGTATATGCCATTACAATAGCATAGCGATTCGTGAGTTGTTATACTTCTGACTTAGTATTTCAAATCTCTTGCAGGGACTCGCGGCCATATACATCCACGGTTGAGGAAGTATGCAGGCTGCCTTCAATGCTATGGCTCGTGGCTTAGTTTGGGTAAGCCTCGTGGTTCATGTGTTGGGTTTTCACCCTACTTGTAACAGGGTGGTCAATGGAATCACCCAGGGTTTGGGGAAACCTTCCTCGACTCGCCATAAGTTATGTGGTTTATTTTTACAGGTTGTTTGTTGAAATACCCAGTTTCAAACCCTCGCTAGTCGATGGGTAGACTCGGTTTAACTAAGCAATGTATTTAGTTTGATGTTTGGCTTTACAGTATGTTTAAATTAATAGTTCATGTAAAGACAGTTTTGTCTTCAGGCTTGTTTCGATTTATCAAAAGTTTAACCTTACGCTCTATGTGATTAGGGTTTTTACGCTTCTCCACTATAGATGAAGTTTTGTACTCTGTTTGAATTACTTTGTAAGAGTTTATAATTAAGGTTTTTAAGACAAATACATACAGTCATTGTTTAGTTGTAATCCTTACTCGTTTTTGCTCTCAGTTTACGAGCTAGGGTTTATCCTGTGGAAACCCTCATTTTGAAATAAATTATTTTACTATTTTTTTAACAAATTTTTAATACTTGTTAGTTATCTGATAATTAGTATTACCATGTGTTGTGGAAATCCTAGTTTATAATAATTACTGCTGCCTTTCTGTTTGTCCTTAAGTAAAGGACTGTAAGTAAATTATAATAACATGGTTAATTAATGGTTACATAATTAAAGAAATTTGGTTTATTACTTCAATGTTTTGATATTTGTAATTGTAATAATTATAAGGGTTTTAACCCTGTCTTTCGCTTTCACAAGTACACCCTGTTAGTAAAATAAAAAGACACAGTTTCTTTTATAAGTATACATTTTGTTTATGTTGTTCAGTATTGTATTTTATTCCTGTGGAATGAATTTAGTTGGTTCTTTTAATGGTTAAGAAGAACTATTCTTATGGTTTATCCTAGGTTACTAAAGTATATAAGAATACAGATAGATTTTGCTCAGAAATATGAGCTAGGGTTTTTACCCTATTTTACTTTTATAATAATGATTTATGTTCTGGTATTTCGTTAAATTCGATTACTGTCACAAGAGTTTAAAATTATTTTATGGCTTAAAAAATTCTAGGTTAGGGTTTGTAGAAATAATCTCTGTCCTTCTTTTAACAATTACTCCAGTTTGTAAAAGAATTTCTTTAGATTTGTAAACAATATTGTTTATGTTAATAATAATATTATTTGTATTAATAATAATATTGTTTGTAAATATTGTATTCTCTTAAGTTTATTTTTGCATATATGTATTATTAATAAAGACTGTGAACAGTCTATAATAGTTTAGTTTACTTGATAAGATTATTTATGTAAGATTGGTGAAAGAAATAAGAATTTTCATACCTGTCAATACTCCTTTACATAATTTGTCTGTAAGTGTGTAAGGACGGTTCCTTATTAATAATACTTTATGCATAGGTTACTACTGTCTTTTAGTTATTTTAATTCTAAGAAAGATAATACTGCAAGAGTTTTTAAGTTCTTATTTATTATTATTTTTTATTATCTCAAATTAGTTTATCTTCAGAATTTAATTAGGTTACCAATCCTTACTTAGAGTTTAGATAGTTGCATGTAAAATAGCTATTATTATTAGGAAAAGATATAAACTAACATAACCATATTTACTTCCTTACTTAACATAAATAATAAGCCTTTAACTGACATTTCTATTTCTTCTATTTCAGTGGAGATGTATAGTTTACAAAGGAAAATATTGTGTAAAAGAATAACTTATATACTTGAACACATTGCTATTAGTAAAATAATATGACCCTGTTCTTTTTCTAGTATTCTTAATTACACAGTCTGGTTTTAACATCCACCTTACTAAACAGATTAATATTCTTTCTGGAAACAACTATCTACTGAAAGATAAGATTTCAATATTCTGAAAAACATAAGTACTCTATTCATTTCAGCTTCCTATCATACTTCATTCATTTTAAACACACTACCTGTGCTAGAGTGTGATCTAGTTTATTCCAGATGGGGAAAAACACAGGTAGGATTATTTTTCATCAAGGTACAAATTCAGCATTCAAACAACTAAGAGATTTCAAGCTTAACACTTCACTACATAACATATAAACTATTCATTATTTGTTCTTACTCAGATATAAACTTAAACACAACAATTAAAAGATTTTTAGAACCTATTTTAAAGCTAGATGACAACAGCGTTGGGAGGTCGTTCCTCCCTACCAACTCCTGGAGAGCGTTCAAACAGCGACTTCTCAGGACCCCCAAGCTTGTTCCTGGTTTCCTTGGCTGGGACTGGGTGGAGCAAACAACAAAGTACTAGTCCAATGACTAAATACCAACTCTGCACACTGTAGCAAGACCTTTCAACTGGAAAGCTATACTAGATCACTTCCTGCAGTTTACCCCTCAAACACCTTCCACAAATTCCCTTCCCAATGAATTCCTTGAAGTACATTCACCTGAATGATTCTTCTCCTGGAATGAGCAGCCTCAGCTCTCTTCAATGGACTTTTTTATTAAGATTGCCTAGGTCTTTTTGGGATAGTTGTCATTAATTGAGCCACCTGCTCTGATCCCACTTTCTTGGGGGATCATGACCCCAATTGTAGGGAGGTTGCCACCTGCAACATTGGAAGTGTTTGAGGATGTTGCCACTTGTCTATTTGCTCTCCACCTAGTCTCCTCCACCAACTTGACCAATAACACTCTTTTCAATAGCTCTCCCAAGTTGTTGTCTCCACTTTTATTTATTTAAAATTAAAATATTCAGAATTACATTCAATATCCTTGACTCTGCTGAGTCATCATTTACAACTTAGCATTAAATTTAACATAATGTCTTGGAATAAAATCAAAATAAGATAATATTATTTTGCAAAATTGGGGCATGTGACAGTAAAGGTTAATACTCATGTGTTGAGATGAATGATTTGATATGTCAAAGTGATTATGTTTTGCAGTCTTGTTGGAAAATACAAAGGACTTGTGTGTTAAGTCGAATCCTCATGTGTAGAGGTAATGCTTTGTATGTCGAAGCATGAATGGTGTGTGATGTATTACTAACCATGGTCACTCAAGATGGATAAGCTATTAAGTCTACTCTAGAGACTGGCCACATCTAGAGTGAATTACTTTAGAATATGAGCACTTGGAACAATAGTAATAAATTATGATCACGTAATTGGACAAATATTCTCAGTATAAGTGATATGATAGATAAATTAAAGTTGGCACATGTGGACCATGTAGATAAGATAATAGATAAAATATAAGTGGCATAAATAATAGAGCAATTTGAATTGCTTATGAGAATGACTTCAGTTAATTAAGGAGAACTCGAATTGATCATTTCGGTGATTCAATAAATCATGATTTTAGTTAAGAGAATTAACTCGGTGTTAATAAAGAAGAACTAGTTAACCAAAAGTGTTTTGCATGATGACACTTTAGTTAAACTAAAAGACAACACTAGAGTTACAACACTTGCATGATGCACTATAGCATAACATTACACTACTAAAAATAAAAAGTAATTAAAATTTTTCATGTCGGTTCATAAAATACAAAATTATAAAATGTAAGTAAAAAAATCCATGTCCACCCATAAAATAAAAAATTATGTAAAGTAATTAAAAAATCCATGTCATCCTATTAAATAAAAAATCAAAACATAAAATTGGATCTATCAAGAAAGAGAGGGATTAAATTTATTGAGTTTAATATATATATATATATAAATACACATCAATAAATTAGATCCCGCTGTGTGCTTGATAGATATGGATTTAAGATGGATCTATGTTGGTTTTGTACCTCCTTCCATGGTAAGAATAGATGAAACCAATTGATAAAAAAATATCCTTAGAGTTTCCGGGAGCAATCTATGTTAAGCAACAAACCATATGATTATGGTATATTAACTATGACAATGTAAATTATTTTATACACTTTTGTATTCAAGTCTACTCATACTAAAATATCCTTAATCTATTGCATTAACTTTACATCTGACCTATCCAACTAAATAATGTGAGTAAAGCATTTGGATTGGATGACGTTGATTTTCATACAAATAGAAAAATACATCACATTTGAAGATGTTAAGCCCTAGATGTTGGGCACACTTTCCCCTATAGTGAGGAGATTTACCACCTATATTGTGGTGTATTACAAATTATTGATGTCAGATTGGGTCTATTAGTGATTCTATTATTTTTTATTGTACACCTTTGTCTCCTATATATAGGAAGGAGATATTTTCATTTTAGTAATCACTATATTTTGTCTTGTTTTAAGTACTCAGTACATTGTGTAAGGAGGTTCCCCACTCAAACAAGATTGTTATTCATCTCTACTATTTACTATTAAGGCATTAATTACTTTTTCTAGTCTATTTATGTTATTTTTATGCTATTTTTGGGGCTTGGTTGCATAACATTTGGTATCAGATCTCTTTCCTTGGGACTAGTTTCATCAAAACAAGTGATCTTGGAATTTTCGATATAATGTTTTTAATACAAGGATTAAGATAGCGAGATTAAAACCTAACTCTAGAACAAGTTGAAACATATTTGGTCCAAAATTGAGATCCTGATTCATTATAGTTTCAAATATATTCACAGTGGAATCTATATTAAAAAACTCATGCTCAAAGTCTAGGACATTGCCATCACGTGGCTCTTGATTTGTATGCAATGCGAGAAGCCACTTTTCTTGGTGATTCCTTGTTATTTTGATTTCATTAAATTTTATTATGTAAGAAATTCTTCTAGCATATAGCCTTGGATTATAAATTGCAATTTACTTTTCCAAATCTCAAACATAGAAATATGCTAATATATAATAACTTAGACATGCAAATGTTATTATAACTTCTTAGGGTATTTGTAAACACTTTTCATTTCTTCGCAGTGAGCTAAGAATCCCATGCAATGTTGGAATTTTTCTTTTACTCTTGCCTATCATCACTATCAAATATTTTCATTGTACTTCAATTTATGTTGTATAAATTTACATATTGTTTATTTTGGAGTTTACTAGTGTTTATTTTGGAGTTAAAAGGGGTTGACTTCTATGTTTGAAACCATACGTGCATTTGCAAAAGTAGAAAACATATCCAAGCAGAGTTAGTGGTGTTTATAAAATTGTTATAGTATTAATGTGCAATATACATCAACATAACACAATATTTCTCCATCTACATTGATCTAAGTGATCATCCATTTATACTTGAGCTTGTAACCAATCTTCCTTAAATCAATATTAATTTAGTCATCATTTATCTCTTAATGTGATGGTTGATCTATTAGACAGTCTACACTTGTGGTTTATTTTGTGCTTATTCAGTTACAATTTGCTTAGTTATAACCACTTTATTTAGTCTAATTCAACTAGTTGAAACCCCGTAGTTGCTTAGACAAATACTTAATCAATTCATTGACTAGCACCAAAATACATCTACTTACATCCAATAATTGGGTTTAATCACAAATTCCAACATCCCCCCTTGAACACAACTTCTTAGAGAATCAGGAGGTGGCATTATCTCTACACCCTCCTTAATGGCAATTTTTTAAAGCCCAAGTAAAATATATTGATATTTAACAAACTTTCTCTTTATCATTGTCTTCATAAATATATATATCAATTTGATCATTTGTCTTGCAATGAACAAGAGATATAACTTTCTCCTACACCAACTATTTGAGATGATGTGCATGAAACTCAACATGCTTTATCTTGTTACATGTGCGATGGGGTTTTGAGCTATTTATATTGCAATTTGATTATCGTAGTGCATTGTAGTATATTTCATATGAGGAAAGCCAAGTCTTCCATCAAGTTGTGAATATAAACTACCTTAGTTCTAACATTCACGACTACTTTGTAATCTATGTCAATGATCAATAAGGAATGACCTACTACTTTATGCACTACCAAACAATTGGACCAAATCCCAAGCGACACATACAATGAGGAGTTTTCTTTCAGTTATTCTCATCACTTGCTTAGTTAGAATCTATATGTCCAACTAATTGATTCAACTTTTTGTTGAAATAATTAATGTTAGTTGATATATACCTTTGATCTATTGAATAATCTTATTTGTGCTTTTAGATGGCTCTCCTTCATATCCTACATGAAATTGGAGACCCATCCAACAACAAAGGGAGTATCAATTCTATTTTAAGTCAAATAAATAAATATGTAAACAAGTTGCTTGTACACAATAGAATTGACTTTTGGAGAATCACATTCCTTAGTTGTCTCAACTCCCCATTTAAACATAATATAACATGGATTACATTGTTTTATTGTAAACCTGTTTAAGAGATCCAAATCATACTTTAGTTGAGAAATGAATATACCATCAACCAACTCCATGACTTGGATGTCAAGAAAAAATGCAACAAATATAAATTGGTCATTTGAAATGTATCTTTCAATTTCAATTATAAAGAAAAAATTAAGTCACATTATTCCAAGTGATAATTAAATCATTGACATAAACACACTTAAGAGAACTACATCATTCACATGGAACACATAGATAACAGGATCATATTTACAACTCTTGAAACCAAGTCAAATAAAGAACCTATCAATCTTTCATGCCATGTTCAAGGATCTTGTTTCAAGTGGTATTAAGATGTTTCAATCTAGACACAAGATTTTTGTCTTGCATAAAAAATGATTTATCCATATAGATGTATTTGTTATTATCCCCATGTAAGAAAGCACTCTTCACATCCATATGATGTACTTTCCAATCAAAATTCATAGAAATAGTAAGAAAAATTCAAACATAATTAATCTTGGGCACATAAGCAAATGTATCTATGTATTGATGACTTCTTAAAGAGAAAATCCCTTGACTACCAAGTGAGTCGTGTCTCTTTCAACAACATTATCTTAAGTGAACTTCATGTTAAAGACCCATTTCTATTTGAACACATTCTTTTTTTGTGGACAAGGAACTAGTTCCCAAATCTTACTCTTTAGCAAGGAATTATATTCTTCATCCATAATGATTTCCTCAATTTCATCTTTAGGCTTGCCATGTGCATTTGAATATGTTTTCAAAATCACATTTCTTCGACACACATTCCATGAGTGAAACATTAACTTGATTTTTTTGTCCACAAGTCTTCCTTGAATCATTTACATCACCTACAACACTGCCAACAACCTCAGTAGTCTTTTTTACCCATGCTCAAGGATCTTGTTTCAAGCTGTATTAAGATGCTTCAATCTAGACACAAGATTTTTGTCTTGCATAGAAAATGATTTATCCATATAGATGTATTCGTTATTATACCCATGTAAGAAAGCACTCTTCACATCCATCTGATGTACTTTCCAATCAAAATTCATATAAATAGTAAGAAAAATTCAAACATAATTAATCTTGGGCACATAAGCAAATGTATCTATGTATTTCTTCCTTCTTAAAGAGAAAATCCCTTGACTACCAAGTGAGTCATGTCTCTTTCAACAACATTATCTTAAGTGAACTTCATGTTAAAGACCCATTTCTATTTGAACACGTTATTTTTTTGTGGACAAGGAACTAGTTCCCAAATCTTACTCTTTAGCAAGGAATTATATACTTCATCCATAACGATTTCCTCAATTTCCTCTTTAGGCCTACCATGTGCATTTGAATATGTTTTCAAAATCACATTTCTTCGACACACATTCCATGAGTGAAACATTAACTTGATTTTTTTGTCCACGGGTCTTCCTTGAATCGTTTACATCACCCACAACACTGCCAACAACCTCAATAGTCTTTGTTACCCACTTGGAATAACAAACTCCTTGGTATGAGGTGTCCCGTAAGACATTGATCACAAAAATAGCCATGTTGTTAATTGATTCATAACAAACAAATCCATTCTAGTTGATTCAACTGTAGAAATCTAACTAGGCGTTGGATCATGTACCCCAATGAATGCATTATTCAAGCTAGTCGATTCATAATTTAGAATATTTAATTCAAAAATACTTTATATTTTAGTTGAATCACAATTTGAAACACTATATGTCTAAGTAGTATCACTTGAATCCTACTCATCAAAGACAAGTTTTCATCGGCACATCATTCCTCACTTTGTCAAATCATATAGTAGATAGGGTTTCAACTCTTTAGAGTAGTCGCCGTGATGTAAGACTAATTCTTGGGGTATAACTTATTTCATTTTTCATTTGAAATATGAGCTTAAGATTTGCATCCAAATTTTATGATATTTCCAACAAATGATTTCCTTGCACTCTATTTCTCAAGAGGAGTAACATCCCATTCTACCTTAGTTGAAACCCTATTCGAAATGTACGTTGATAAGGCAATAACCTGTACCTAGAATTTGGAAACTATTCCCTTTGCTTAATCCAAACATCTACCCATTTCGATCAATATGTTGTGTTTGACTAACACGGGATATTTCCAAAAGATCGAACACCTTGAGCAACCGCTCACACAAATAGATCACATATCAATACACCAGGTTTTTACATGGTTAAAACATTTGAAGAGGAAACAATCCACGATCCCAACCAAATAGCTACTTGAGGCAATGTATTATGCAAAAGAAAAAGAATATTACATATGAGATTCTCACAATTGACCTCCATGCTTTATTGAATAGAGAACATGGACCAATTAAGTGTTAAACCATAGACCAATAATCGTTAAGATCAAGGTGAAGATGAACAATTGGATCACTCTATGTCTATAACATATCGTGACCATTAGATTACATAAGTACAAATGTGTGCTACAAAAACACACTTTACCTAAAGACACGTTATATCAAGTTGATCTTAACTATCACCTGTGTCTAAATAACCTAACACCCTCCTTAAGAACAACATGGGTCTTGATTGATATATTTACAAAAGTGACACTATAGGATAAGCAAAGAGGCGTTAGATCTTATTGCCCCTTAATGAAAAATTCCTAAACTCCTAACATAGATCGAAGTTTATAAAACTTCACCTACGTAAGAGTGTTGGCACAAACCTAGCTAAAAAAACCAGTCGACGGGGGTTCCCACTCTGTCGACGCTCAGCTCATCGCGATCTCCCTGAGCAACACCCGTGAAGCAGATGAAGTCTCACCCGAGGTGTTTGACAGAGAGCTGTCGGAACCAAGTTTTCACATAATAGAAGAGGACTACGTGCATCGACAACTTATCAATTTATTCAATGGATCTGACTGATTTCTTAATCATTAACATGACCATTCATCATCACTCTTAACAGATCACATCATTCATTCACAACTAACATAAATATACTGTGGCGCAAACAGATTTAGAAAGATAACCCCATTTAGAAGCAAGAAACATCGCATCATAGATCCATGTCACAAATTTACTTAACATTCATCATTGGATTGTAGAAACATTAAGACAGAAAAAAAGATAAAAGGAAATAGTAATTCATATCAACTTTTGTCTCGTCATATTACTTTCGCGCAATGATCCACAGATTCAAAACAGTTCACAATTCAACAAATGCTCTTCAATTTCCTCTTCCAATCTCTCTATATCTATCCATCACTTGCACTTCTACTTCTATTTATAGGCTTGTGCCTTTTACATTTAAGGTCCACTTCTAACTAACTCTTAACCAATTCTTAACTGAATCTACAAAATCATGACCAATATCCTGTAAGGTTTTCCATTACACCAAAACCTGCAGATGTTGATGAACATTTAAAACCCAGCATAAGGCCCTATCACCAGGAGTGGCGGTTAGTCCACTTGTTTTTATATTCCCAGAGGTGCGGCGGTTAAACCATGTGGAGGTTGTACTGATACTCCAACATATCCACACAATATGGCCCAAAGTACAAAAAGGTGATATAAAATACACAAAATATTATATTCTCTGCTTGTGCGGCATTCTCCACTTGCATGGTGTCTTTTGATCTTGCGCAGCATCCGCGATGCTACGAAACTAATGTGTCCAAACCCCTACCAATAGGCAGTTGCAGAGCATATCACTGGATATCAATGTGCTTCCCACGCAGACGTTGGTACACATGCAGCACGTCGCCAGCCAGGAGTTGGCAGATAGACAGAAAGACATCACCGATCGATTTCTATGATCGCAGGAGAAAGTAGAGGTGACACAGAAAGAATTTGATGAACTACGGAGCGCAAAGGAGAAGATGATGGAATAAAAAGCGTAGGAGATAGAAGGGCTTAAGAAAGCACAAGAAGAATTGAAGACAAAGACTGTTGAGGAGATCACAGAGCTGAAGAAGGAGACATATCGTCTCATTGTTGAAAAGGCCCATCTTTTCGACAGTCGAGTACAAGTAGAAGCAACAGTTGCGAACGCTTGTAAGCACACTAGTGAAAACACCGCAGAACTGGACGCGGTCGTGAAAGCAAAGCGACTTGGGGAAATTATTGTGCAGTTGCAAAAGGATAACAACATTTTGAATGCTTTGGTCTATCCAAACATGCCTCCTGAGCAAATTTCTGAGAGGAAGACTACCATAGAGGAAGTGGCGGCACAACTTGAAGAGTTGGAGCAGGAAGCTAAAAAGTTCACTGAAGCAATGACAAAATTTTGGGGTAGTGTCATCCAAGACGCACAGTTAGAGCAACTGACCAAGCAGTTGCAGGAGGTCGAAGAGCAACTAGCGACACTGAAGATTACATTGAGAACAATGCCTCCAGTCATTTCGATTACGCGGTTGACCGAACTCAAAGAGTTGCAACAATGGGTAGGAAAGGCTCTGGTGCGCCAGTGAAAGAGAAATGACCAGCTCGATGAGTTCCAAGAAATTGGGGCACAACTGTCTGTGAAGGTAGTTGCCGCGCTAACTGTTGTGCAAGAAGGTAAGAAGGAAGTCGCTGGAAAGATGGTGGAGCACCCATTGAAGCAGGATTTGCTGGGAAGTCAGGACATTGCTGAGATAATTCAAGCGCAAGTGAAGGAGATCACTCAGCAATATGCAGACTTCGGATTGAAGATCAATGAGTACACCATGTCCACCTAATGTGGCTCAAGGGTGAGCCACAAGATTGTGTTCGGGGCCTGTTGGCAGGGGTTTGGACACATTAGTTACGCAGCATCACGGATGCTACGCAAGCTCAAAAGACACCGCGCAAGTGGAGAATGGCGCGCAAGTGAAGAATAGAATATTTTTTATATTTTATGTCACCTTTTTGTACTTTGGGCCATATTTTGCAAATATTGGTCATGATTTTTTACATTCAGTTAAGAATTGGTTAAGAGTTAGTTAGAACTGGACCTTCAATGTAAAGGTGCAAGCCTATAAATAGAAGTACAAGTACAAGCGATGGATAGATATAGAGAGATTGGAAGAGGAAATTGAAGAGCACTTGTTGAATTGTGAACTGTTTTTAATCTGTGGATCATTGCGCGGAAGTAATATGACAAGACAAAAGTTGATATGAATTATTGTTTCCTTTTATCTTTTTTCTGTTTCTGCAATCCAATGATGAATTTTAAGTAAATTTGTGACATGGATCTATGATGCGATGTTTCTTGCTTCTAAATGGGGTTATCTTTCTAGATATGTTTGTGCCACAGTATGTTTATGTTTCTTGCAATCTGTTAAGAGCGATGATGAATGGTCTTGTTAATGATTAAGTAATCGATCATATCTATTGAATAAATTGACAAGTTATTGATGCACATAGTCCTCTTCTATTCTGTGGAAACTTGGTTCCGACAGCTCTCCCTCGAACACCTCGTGTGAGACTTCATCTACTTCACGGGTGTTGTTGGGCAAGGTAAAACCTGTTTGGGTCGGTGCTTAGGAAGATCACAATTAGCTGAGCGTCAACAGAGTGGGAACCCCTGTCGATTGGTTTTGTTGGCTAGGTTTGCACCAACAAAGAGACTTTGTGAATATGTCTACAACTTGATCATTTGTAAGCCAAAAGAGCACTTTGAGAATGTGATCCTAAACAAGCTTTCTGATTAAGCACATATGTAGCTCAATGTGTTTGTTCTGTTGAGATTGAACTGGATATTTGGTGAGATTTATAGCACTCTAGTTGTCAAACCAAAGGGTAGTCAAATGATGTTGCTTGAATCCAAACTCTGAAATGATCTACCAAATCCGCAAGGCTTCCTAACTTGCATTAGTTGTGCCTCGATACTGATATATTATTACCGAAGCAAGAGATTCTTTTTTCTTACAATCCCAAGTGACAGGTCCAGAAACAAGTGTGAACTTGCAATAGACTTCCTATCATTAGGGTCGATGAACCAATCTGAATTAGTGAAACCATACAATAAAGGAGTCCCCCCAAACTATAATGAATCCCAAATTGAGCAACACCATGTATGTACCAAATTACCCTTTTTGTTATTTTTTAGTGATTTTCATGGGGCATTTGCATTTACCCTCAAACAAGACCGCCATCAAAGGAAATATTAGAATGGGTGTGAGTCAAGTACAAGAGACTACCAATGAGTTGACAATACAAGGTATCATCTACTTCGAGTGAAGTGTAAGTGGTAGTAAGTTTGACTCCAGAATGGAAGGGAAATGGGGCTAGTTTACAATAATGCATGTGAAAGCTACGAAGAAGGTCACATGCATACTTATACTAATAAAGGAAAATTAATTATTTGGTTTTCAATACTTGGAGTCCAAGAAAATGATGCAAATGTCATAAGCCTATCATTTCAAATGTTTTCCTAAGGATGCATTTCACATGGGCTAAAAGGTTATGTTTACTACTAGTATGAATAAGGTCATCAACATAAAGAACAATGATGATGAGATGGTTTCCTACTTTCTTGTTATAGACATTGGGGTCAAAATGGCATCTAGAATTACAGTCTCAAGGAAAAAATATCCATTTTGGCATACCAAATCCAAGGAGCTTGCTTAAGGCCATTGAGAGATTTCTTAAGGCGACAAATAAGGCTGGAGTCATTCTAAAAATATCTATGAGTTTATTCCATGTAAATTTACACTTGCAAATCCATATGCAAAAAGGTGGACTTTACATCCATTTGATGGACCGCCCATTTATGTGAAGTGACAAGGGCAAGAACAAGGCAAATGGAGTTCATTTTGGATATAGAGGCAAAGGTTTCATTGTATTCAATTCCTTCAACTTAGGAAAATCCTTGGGAAACTAACCTTGTGTCTTTCAACAATTCCATATGATGCATACTTAGTTCTATAGAACCATTTACATATGATAAGGTTTCTTCCTTTTGAAAGAGAGACATTATTCATCCTAAGTATCGTTTGTTATGAAGGAATGATATTATTCATCCATAGTTGTGTCCCAATCTTGATGGCCTAAAGATTTTTCAAATGTATTTGGATCACGATTCTCTAAGACTTGAACCAAACGAGAAAAGGCTTAATGGAACTGTGAACATGTTCGACGTTGATTTATGGGATCACTATTAAGATCGCTAGTTGCCACACATGATGTACAAACCCATCGAGGAAGCATTTGTGTTGTTGTAACTAGAGTAAAATGAGTAGACAAAGGTGGATTTTCATCCTCAATGTCATCACAAAAATAAGAATTCGAAGTAGGAGCACTATCAAGGGAGTTAGGAGTATAAGATGGCTCTCAAGCCATAAATGGAACAAACATCGAATTGGGCTCATGGGCCAAGATATTTTCATCAAATTTAACATCTCTTCTGATAATAATATCATTTGAATGTGGTTGAAGAAGCCTATAACCATTTACATTTTCAGAATACCCAACATACATGAACTTTTCACTCTTAGGGTACAATGCTTTCCATTTTTCATCAAGAATATGAGCCCATGTTTCACTATCAAACACACAAAAGTGGTTGACATCTGGTTTAATGTTACTTCATGCTTATTTCGATGTTATATATTTTAGAGCCTTGGTGAGAGTGCAATTGACTATGTAATTGGAACAATTAATGGCTTCATCCAAAAATTGAAGACTTAATCCCTTAGCTTGGGTGATACAATTAGCCATTTCTTTTAATGTGGGATTTTTTCTCTCATCAACGCCATTTTCTTGTGGTGTATATGGAAAATATATTACATCTGAATTCCGGGTGCAGTGTAGTAATTAGTTAATTAGTCGATTACATATTTGCCTCCTTTATATGTTCTTAACTTGTGTATTTGAAGTCGAGATCGTTTCTCTACAAGGGCCTTGTAGGCCAAAAAACTTGTCAAAAATTCACTCTTATTTTTTATTATATAAACCCAATTGTATATATAAAATCCATCAATGAAAGTCAAGAAATACTCAAAGCTATAAAGGGAAGCAGAAGGAAGCAAGCCACACAAATAATTTTGAACAAGCTACAAGAGGGACGATGCATGTCAAGAGGTACATTTTTTAAAATTGTCCCGATGATGTTTGTCAATGATACACCTGGGACAAACACCATCTTTGGAAGAGATGAGAGGAAGACCAAACACCATTTTATGATTACATAATTGTTGCAATGAGCGATAGTTCAAATGACCAAATCTCCCATAATTCCAAAGTTTTCTCAAATCATCATTATGAGCAACAAAAATTGAGGGAAAAAGTGATCACCCAACGTTGTTGAATCTGTACAACCTGGTAATATCACCAACAATTCTACTTGCTATGACATGATTAGGATCTTTGAGATCTTTGATTACAACTTGATGAGGTGTAAACTCTACATTCTTACCTTCACCATAGAGGGATTTCATAGATTGACAACAAAATGCAGGAAATTCTTGGAGCACGTAATACATCATTGAATTGACCATCATCTAACTGAATTGCTCATAAATACCTCTTATATGCATACCATACATAATTTTAAATTGACATGTCCTTATGTTAGGCGAGTCATTGTATGCAAATCAGATTGTGGAAGAGCTTAATCCCACTCTTTTGGGTTCTCACTTACCAAACTTCTCAAGATGTTTCCCAAGCTCTTATTAACAACTTTAGTTTGTTTGTGTGTTTGTGGATGATAGGATGAACTAAAACAAAGATCAAATTTTAACTTTTTCCATAATGTCCTCCAAAAGTCTCCAACAAACCTAATATCCCTATCTGAAACTATACTCTTAGGAAGACCATGTAGCCTTACAATATTTTTTTTAAGCAAATTTGCAATATGGTTTGTGTCACTTGTTTTAAAATAGGGTGAAAAATGTGCCATTTTGTAAAATATATCAACAATGAAAAAAATTGAATCATTTCCCCTTCTAGTTCTAGGCAATCCCAAGATACAATCCACACTCACAACATCCCATGGTCTACTTGGTATAGGTATAAGTGGCTTATACAAACCTATGTTCTGATGTCTTCCTTTTGCATACTGGAAGATTCTACGTTTCTCTACAAACTTGTTAGCATATGATCTGATACCTGGCCAAAAATAAACAAAATTTAGTTGTGCATAGGTCCTATCATGTCCATAATGACCAACCAATTCTCCAATTTGTTTCTCTTGCAACATATTATCCCCCATTTAACACTTTGGAAAACATAGTTGATTTCCTTTGAATAGTAACCCCTCCTGTAGCATATACTCCATCCAAGGAATTCTATCTATGCTTACTAGGTTCTCACATGCTTCACGAGCCTCCTTGAAATCCAAATCTTCTTTATACATTTCTTTGAGATGTTCAAATCCTAGAATAGTTACTTGACATTCCTGCAACATCAAGCATTATGCTCAAAGCATCAGTGACTTTGTTAGTATGTCCATTGATATGTTTAAGAACAAACGTAAATTTTTGCATGAATTCTACCCATTTGACATATTTCTCATTCAACTTTTACTGTCTAGTGATAAACTACAAAGCATGATTGTCAGTATATAAAATAAACCTTTTGGGCATGAGATAATGTATCTATTTCTTCACAGCTTGTATCACAGCATATAACTCTTTAGCATGGGAAGAATACTTATGTTTGGCTTCATTCAATTTCTCACTAAAATAGACAATATGATTCTCATCTTAACTCAGAACAACACCAATAGCCAACCCACTTGCATCACAGTTAACTTGAAATGGTTTATGGAAATATGGAAGAGCTAAAACGAGTTTCTTGGTGATCTTCTCCTTTAATAATTTGAATCCTATTTCAGCTATTATTGTCCACTTGAATGGTTGTTATTCCTTTTTAATGGTTTCAATAATTGGATCACATATACCACTAAAATTTCTAATGGTTTTTTTGTAAAAACTTGCCAACCCATGAAAAAATATTACCTCAAAAATATTTCGTGGAGAAGGCCACTTAGTAATAGCTTTAGCCTTCTCAGGATCCATCTTCAATCGTTCTTGAGATATCACAAAACCCAGATAAATAAACTATGTCTTCATGAAGGCACACTTTTTCAGATTTATTAAAAGTTTCTCTTGTTGCGGCCTTTTCAAAACCATTCTCAAATGCCTGAGATATTATTTCTTTGTTTGATTAAAAATAAGAATATCATCTAAATACACAATCACAAATTTTCCAATCAAATCTTTGAAAAAATTCATTCAAAGGTCTCATGAAGGTACTGGGTGCATTTGTCAAGCCCAAAGGCGTGATCGACCATTCATGCAATCCATCATTTGTTTAAAATGTCATCTTCCATTCATCCCCCTCTCTTATTCTAATATGATGATAACCACTCTTCATATCTATCTTTGAGAAATACCTTGCACTACTCAAACAATCCATTAATCATCTATGTGTGGAAAAGGAAATATATAACTAATTGTGATCTTGTTTACTACTTTGAAGTAAGTGCACATTCTCCACTCTCCATCTTTCTTTGGGGTCAACATTGTAGGTATTACATATGGAATTAAACTCTCCTTGATCAACCCTTTGTCCAACAACTCTTATACTCGATTTATGATTTCTTCATTTTCTTTTGGAGTCATTCTATAGGTTTCTTTATTTGGAAAACTTGTTTTAGGAATTAAATCAATGTGATGACTCATGCTTCTTACTAGTGGTAACTCATTCGTAAGTCATCTACAATTATATCAACATGTTCATTCAATATTTCTTGAATTTCCATAGGCAAACCATTTAGTCTTGTATTTGTCGAAATATCCTTAGGCTTACCAATGAAGGCAAAGTTTACCTCATTATCTTGGATTTGGCGTAGAAACTCCTTATCGCTCACCATCAACACCTTTGGGATGTCCTTCTCCTCTACTTTCTCATCCTTCAATGGTATAAGGGTATGTTTTCTCTCGTCCTTCTTACAGATATAAGTGTTCTTCCTCCCATCATATGTCACCTTTTTGTCAAATTGCCATGGTCTACCAAATAGAACATGACAGACATCCATGGGCATAATATCACACAGTACTTGGTCTCTGCATGTTCCAATATGGAACTCAACTTGACACTGTATGTTCACCAACATTTGATGTCCTTTTTGCAGCCAGGACACTTTTTATGGAGCAGAAAGTGTTATCCTTTCCAAATCCAATTTACCCACCATCTTTGTAAAAACTAGATTGTCAGTCCTACCATTATCAATATTTAATTTGCAACACCTACCCTTTGCATTGCACGTTGTTCTAAACAAACTACTTCTTTGAGCAAGTTCCTTTGCTTCTTTGTTTGGTTTTAGTGACACTCTCTTCATCAATGGAGATTCTTCAACTTCTAGAACTTCAACATGCAATTCTCCACCTATAGGTTCATTGGCAACTTGAACAATTTATACATTTATTTGTCCTATAGAATTTTTTGGCCATTCATAAGACTGATGACCAAACTAATTCCATTTATAACATCTCACTTGAAAATATACGCCCTTGCCTCTGCCTCTAGAGTAAGGTCTTTTTATTCTAGATTCATTGCTTATGGTTACTTGTCCTTGCTAATATGAACTATAGGTTTGTGAAGGATTGCCTCCTCCTCTTAGTGGTCCTCTGCCTCTGAACACACCATGATTTCTCCCTTGGATTTTCTTTTCCAACTTCTCATCAACCTTTAAGGAAAGATGATATGCCTCCTCAATAGTTTTAGGTGACAACATACTCATGTCACCTTGGATTTCAAACCTCATTCCATTTACGTATCCAACAACTCTTCCAAAAGTATCCTCTATATGCCCTGCTCTAATATTCACTTTGTAAAATTCTTCGATATATTCTTTGATTGTTATTAGCTTTTGCTTCAAATTTTGCATATTTATAAATAAAGACAATTCATAATCCTTAGGTAAGAATTTACCTTGAAGTTTAGTTGTCATTTTGCTCCCAACTCTTAATCTTTGCTTTATGTTTTCTTCTTCTCTCTTCCTCCGGTACTCCATCCCATTAAAGAGATATGTGTCCTCTCAACTTCATTACAATGAATTTCACTTGCTTCCCTTTATTGACTCTCTCATAGTCATAGTATTTGTATAAGTCATTGATCCAATCGGTCAATTCTTCCACATCCATGCAACCATTGTACATTGGCACATTTGTCCTCGACCTTCAAATAGCTCCCATGATTGATCACAAAACCTTGATCTTCATAGCTTCTCTAGCATTTCCTTCTCCTTCCGCGGAAGAATCTCCTTCTGGTTCAATAAAATATCTCATTTTATTGTTACGTTGTCTGGTAATTTCAATGACCTCTAACCTTGCTTGTAGATTCCTCATATCCTCCATAACTTCTACATTTGCAATAGGTCATCCTCCTCGACCTTGACCTCTTCCACAAATTTTGAAAACCATGGTTTGACAAAGAAGTTCCTCTTTACTCTTGACATGAACTCGTTCTCGCTAGCTTTGATACCAAAAATGGTGCAGGTGAGATAAATAATTTACCCTTCATACACCTATGTCCGTTGTCTTAGTTTAATGATCCCATATTCCAATTTCAAATCCTATTTGAAACCAATTTGCATTTTATTCTAGGTGATTTATGCATCATTCACTTACCATTAAAAGGAAAATTCACTATTCATGAATCAGACTCTTGTACAATATTTTAATGCTTGGAAATTTTTGTCTCATTTAGAAATCCACCTCAAACTCGCTTGGAGAATTCCATAGTTGGTCTTGCCATTGAATTCACTAGTTTTGTGTTCTAAATTCACGTAACAACAAAGTCTATAAATGATGGTTTTAGTGGTAGTTGGAAATCACTACCTACAGGTGCACCTAAGCATCTTCTCAAAGAAGGGAACAATAAAAATTGTATGCTATATCTTTGCTCAAATTTTATATAAAACAAATAATGTTGCCACAAACACCATTTAATCAAGATTTAATCGAACAAGAAGAATGGTTCTTCAATCCAAATCGCACTAGCAAACACTAACAAAAATGTAGAAATACAAACACAAAGCATATAGTAACACAACTCTTGCTCTAGATTATTCCTGAGACCACTCTACGCATACCCATAAATCATCGAAAAAACATGTGAAATAAAAATGGATAAGAAAATCTCAAATTACCAAGGGAGCCAAGAATAATTTGTATTCATATTCGTATAAAAACACTCTTCAACAATCAAATACAGAGTACACCATTCCCCATTCCCCTCCCCTTTCTTCAATTCCAGATCGGTTCGTATGCATAGCAAGGAACATATTTAATGGAGATCCCCGAAGAATAGATCAAATCCATTATTTAAAGAAAATATTGAATCAAATCCTAAACTGCTACCTATTGACCTGCTTAAAAACATTGATTACAAATTTGGTGGGAAAACAAATCCCTTATTTATTGAACTAATATATCTTTAAGAGAACCCACTCTCTTTAGTAAAATAGGTTTTGACCTTCAATAGGTTAGGTTTTGACTTTAAAACGATGCTCCTGCATCACCCTACTTTGTAGGACATCCTCCATACGAGCTTTCCATGAGAAGTAGTTGGTACTTGCAAGCATAAATATCACATGGAGCAACCATATTGTAATATGCAAGTAATATGGCTTCAAAATAAAAATAAAAAAATGACTGTCTAAATACAAAGATCTTGAAAAAAATAGGGACTTTCAAAAACAAAACGGACTGTGGATGCCAAAGTTATGCCATTTTGGACAAAGGCATAAAAAAGAGCCAAGTACCCACATAGCAGGCAAAGGTTGATCCATGTGATGATGGGAGCAAAAAATGCAGCGAAGAATCGCCCACCTTACTCACTTCACCTATAAGCTCACTTTCACAAACAAGTTGCTTTAAAATAAGTGACCCAATTTTATAAAACAAGTGGGAAACACTTTTACAATGTAGTTAATTTATAAGTTAAAGTTACATAAAATTTTACAAAAAGTAATGAAAGAAGGACTTGAACACGAGACCTCTTACTTATTAAAGTAACTTTCAACCATGTGAGTTGGGAAAAATATTTAATAATATTATGGAGGATAATGTTGTTGTTGTTGTTCCCACCCAAAAACCTTGATTTTGGCCTGTAAGACACTTTACACAACCAAACAAAAAACAAAAAACAAAATTTTGAAATCGAAACTTCTTAGATTTGGGGTTAGTTCTTGGTTAACTTACCCGAAAAAAATGTAAGTTTTCTCACTATTTTTGGTTTATCGAGTTCACACAATGTGCACGGCAAAGAGCATACACAATCAAGAAAACCCTTTCTGTTATGTTTCTGATTTACTAAGTTCACACATATCGCACATCAAAGAGAATACGCATACTGAAAAGGTAGTAACCGAGAATAAAATAGAAACCAAGCCAAAATATGATATTATTATTTTTAAATGCGTAACTGTAAACAATATACCTCTGAAACTTGTAAAATGGTTGTATCTTGGGAAAACATAAACCTTTTTTAGTGAAACAAAAAGTGTTTCCAAATGAAAGCAACGCTCCAAACATAATGAAACACCTCTATCAACCCATAAATGCATAGTAATATCAGAAACCATAAATCCTTTAATGCATACAACAACACTGATTCAAGATCTCAATCATCAATGGAAGCAAAACTTCATAAGAGGTTTGATACCATATTCAACTAACACGTGATATTTCCAAAAGATCGAACACCTTGAGCAATCGCTCACACAAAGAGATCATAGATCAACACACCAGGTTTTTACACGGTTATAACAATCGAAGAGAGAAACAATCTACAACCCCAACCAAATAGCTACTTGAGTCAATAAAATATTTGAAAGAAAAAGAATGTTACATGTGATTTTTTCACAATTGATCATCAAGCAAATGACCCTCCATTCTATTTAAATAGAGATCATGGACCAATAGGGTGTTAAACCTACAAATAAATAGTCATTGAGATCAAAGTGAATATGAACCATCAGATCACTCTATGTTTAGAACATATTGTGAACGTCATATTACATAAGTACAAATGCATAACAAAGAAACACAATTTACGTAAAGATACATTATATCAAGTTGATCTTAAGAAACTCCTAAGTGTCTAAATATCCTAACATGTTGTTAATCTTAGCAACATCATTATGCTAAGGAGTATAAGGTACAATATTTAGCCATGAGATGCCATTATGAAATAAGTATTATCCAAAGGCATCACTTACATATTCTCCTCCATTATTAGACAAGCATTTCATAGATTAACCACATTACATTTAATGTGATTCGCTAAACTCTTTAAACTTATTAAACAACATAGCCTTGTTCTTCAAGAAATAAACCCCAAGTAAACTTGAAAAAATCACAATGAAGATGAGACATTGGGTAGAAAAGGAAGGTTCATAGATCAAAGATCACTTTCAACTCAAGTTGTAATTTTTCCCTCCAACACTTACCTCTCTCAAACTTAATGGTTACCAAGCATATGACCCTCACATGCATATTTTGGAGGAACCAATCTAGAGAGCCCATGAACCATACTCAAGAATGTAACCACCAACTTCATACTTCTAAAGTTTAGATGTCCTAGTATTTCATAATAAATTATGTTTTTATCATTAGTTCTTTGTCCCGACTATAATTGCAAATGGTAGTCTCCTTTTTACACCCTTGAAACTTACATAAGCTACACTTGATATCGAGAATCCCCTTAGCAACAACCTCAAAATTGTTGTTAATAGATTTTCAACAAAATTGTCTACCCAAAATTGAACTTTCTTGCCAGTATAGATGAGTTGTGGCATAAACCACAAATTTGCACTCTTGTTAAGTACATGGTAAACATCAATGATTACACCATTTTCAACATCAACTCTACCACTACTAGTAAAAATAAGTGTGTAGGAATCTGCAAAAAAATATTATTTTCTTTTAGCCTCACTAAATGAATAAAATGGAGAAGCATCATTAACCATGTGTTGTGAACACCCAAAGTTAATTATCCATCCCTTTTGAGAAGTATGGGCATGCAATGCTTGAGATAGAAAATGTATGATTACTATCAGCTTTGTTGTTGTGTTGATCTCAATCTTAAAAATGTGATTGGTTGATTGATTGACTATCCACCTTTATGGCTCTTAATCTTGTTCTCAAGGACACAAATCTTCTTCCTACAAGCCTTACCAAAGTGTCTTGTTAATCTACAGTAACAATGTATTTTTTTTCTTATCTTTCCTTGTATGCTATCAACTATAAGCTCTGTGCTTGTATTCGCCTATTTGATCTTCATGATCCTTATCATGTTCTCCATTATGGCCTCTTTCATGGTTGCCATCTTGACCTCTTTCTCTATAATCCCATTCGACTTTTTCCTTAGTGAAATGTGCATATTGTTGTTTATTGCCAAGATTTCCTTCATCAAACAATTTTCCTGTAACCCAAAAAATAGAGAACAAAAGGAGTTATATGTATACTCCTTACCATCTTCTTTTCTTGAAGCCTAATTTGCCCAAATTGTGAAACATTAAACAACATATGATGTTTTCAAATTCATCAAGATTAGTGTCATTAGTTTCCCTTCTTTCTCTGAGAATTCATTTTCATATTCACTCATCTTTAATTACAGCTCCTTTACACAAGCCAAATAATCCTCAACCCTATCAAAAGAAAGAGGTTCAAGAGAGATCAACTCTGTCTCATGTTGCATAGCTTGACTTTCATTGGCCTTATTGAATAACGTTTCCCATTCTTCATTCAGCTAGGGAATTCCACTATATGGCACTGGATATTTCTTGCTATGTAGGTGGTTAAGGCACCCACAACTTCATCCTTTTTCCCATTAACCATATAATCTTTGTCATGTTCATCCTAGGATTAGTGACATCAATGTTTGTGAACTAGCACAATGCTTTGTTATTCAATAAAAATTCACCATGTATTGTGTCCACATGCTATAGTTTTTCCCATTTAGCGCCACATGCTCCTACTTCAAAGCCATACGACTTCTGCAAAACTTTGATTAAAATATACAAATCTAAAAAAGTCTATCCTATGTAGACGTTCAACTTCTTAAGATCATTTATACCATCTATAATATTCATGTGATGTGTTAATCACTAAACACCTCACAACAACTATAACCAAGTTAGGATATTCAAAACATAGGCTTTGATATCACGTTAGAAACCATAGGTGCATTGTAGAAGTAGAAAACATATCCAAGTGGTGCCCACATTTACAGTCAACATAACATTATAGTTCACCATTTAGATTGATCCAAGTGATCATTTATTTATGCTCGTGTTCAACCAATCTCCCTTAAACTAAGATATAATTACTCAACTTTGATCGTTTATGGTAGCCCCAAATTGTTTAGAGAATATGCATTTACGAGGCTATTATGCACTTAATCAACTACAATTTACCTGGTTAGGACCACTTTAGTCGGTCTAATTCGATCAATCAAAATTGATTTGTGAGTTAAATGAATACCTTGTTGATCCACCCATTGAGAGTAACATACACCGTTTGGCCCCAAAATACACTAATTCGCATCCAAGTAATAAATTTAATCACAAATTACAACATTTTGTAAAATAATGTGGGTTGGACGCAATGTTTAATAACGTAAAAGGTGAGGTGAATGGTGGATCATGGACACCATAATGTAACAATAATAATAAATAATAGTTGATAATTGGAAAAAAAATTCTAAAATATGAGAGAAATGTGTACTTACTTGAGGGCTATTGAAGGTTGAGGTTGAGAGACAAATGTAGTGACCCAACATGTTGAAACTTTTGCATTTGCTTCAAGTTCATGGTTTCCCTTAGCTCCAATGTTCTAATTTCTTCTTTCCACACACACACACACATATTAGAATGTTAAAAGTTTTTTTCACTAGGAGAATCAACAATTGGGAAGGGTTCATTCTCACATGACAAGGGGTCGATTCGTGTTTGCTGCCACTATACCCCTAGGTGCACATAGCTTGCCAGCATGGGGCACGTGTAACTCAAGGTTTGAACTTGTGATGTCGTAAGGAGTGACTTAACAATACACTCTATCACCACTCAGTCTACACCCCTTTAGTTGGTCTAATCCATTCAATCCAAACTGATTAGTGAGTTAAATCACTACTTTGTTGATCCACCCATTGAGAATAACATACACAGTTTGGCACCAAAATACACTTATTCACATCCAATAATTAAGTTTAATCACAAATTCCAACATTTTGTGAAATAATTTGAGTTTGACACAATGTTTAATAACGTAAAAGGTGAGGTGGACGGTGGATCATGGACACCATAATGCAACAATAATAATAAATAATAATTGATAATTGGAAAAATGTTAAAATATGAGAGAAATGTGTACTTACTTGAGGGCTATTGAAGGTTGAGGTTAAGAGACAAATTTAGTGACCCAACATGTTGGAACTTTTGCATTTGCTTCAAGTTCATGGTTTCTCTTCTCTCCAATATTCTAACTTCTTCTTTCCACCACACACACACACACACATATTAGAATGTTAAACGTTTTTTTTACTAAGGAATCAACAATTGGGAGGGGCTAGTTCTCACATGACACGGGGTCGATTCCCATCTGCTACCACTATACCCCTAGGTGCACACAACTTGCCAGCACGGGGAACGTGTAGCTCAAGTTTTGAACACGTGATGTCGCAATGAGTGCCTTAACAATACACTCTATCACCACTCGGTCTACACCCTTGCATGCTTTAGAATGCTAAACGCTAACATGAAACACCATGTGCAATGATTTAGAATACATATCGACAACCCCATATTGTCCTATTGTACGTAATAACATTCGATTCTTACAAGAGGAAAAGTGTAAAATGTGGCATGGAAATACAGACAACATGACAAGTAACTTGTTGTTGAATTGGTAAAATCTCCTAGTTTGACAACCTAGTCTCTATCAACTTTAATGAATTATTATCTATAACCATATTATCTTCAGTGAGAGACACCACATTAACATGGTACATATTACATTTTCTCCACCTTATCCCCTAAATATGCCCTTCATCATACAAATAAAGGACAAGCACACATTATTATAAAAGATAAAGGATAAATTATCACATTAAACATTGATTTACATTTAAAAAAAAAACTAGCTCTCTTATCAATTTTGAGCCAAGATTTAGTATTTAGTCATACTTCGGCTAAACAACTGTGAGTAGGGGATCGATATTTTTCCAAATTCACCCATGGCTACACATGGACACAATCATTATTGCATGCATTGGCGCACATCCACAAGTACAAAGCACAAACACCAACATGTCATTAACATGACTTGAACCCTCTTTCATTGACCAATGAAGTTGCTCTTAACATGTAGACCAATTTAACTTGTTAAACATGAGTTAATCCCTTTTAATTATTTATTTTAAGAGAAGTGAAACACATTCCTTAAAAAAAAAGGTTTTAAATACTAATTTAAAAGGTCCAATACCTTTTTTAAATAAAAATAAATAATATAACGACTTTCTCTTTGTATCAACTTTTGGATTCAATTGTGCAGTGGTTGATGTCTCAAGTGAAATAAGCCATCTTATTAATAAAATTAAGCAAACAAGGGTTGCGAGCAACAAAGTCCCCGCCTTAGAAAAAAATTGAAATGAAAATAATAAGAACTAAAAAATACTAAACAACAACAGACATGACCATTTTCCCAATGTTTGTAGCAGCTGCAAGCTAGTTCAACCTCACTTGAATTGGTGTTTCTTCATCATTGACTTCACTTAGTGTTGTCATAGCTCATTTCCCCACTCTACTGTCTTTCTAGCTACTACGACCAACATATCTCCAATTCTATAAAGAGTGTCAATTAATATAAGCTCATCTCCACGAGATTACAAATATAACAAAGTAACATACATTTGATTTTTTTAATTCTCTTTTTGTTTTGCACTTGGCATCTATAAAGAGATTTCAACCTTTAAAGTTTGAAGTCTATAAGCAAGACTCAAGAGTAGCATGTCACCCAACATAAAGAACAAGCTAGGACAGATTGAGGAAGAACTATTTTGTACTTACAAAATTACAATGAGCATTGATGAAGAATACAGTTGTCATTGATGTCAAAGGAGTTCAAAGGAGTTCACGAATGACAAAGGGATAACCAATAGACATGTAGCAGGATGAAATCAGTAAAAGACAAAGGATCCATTACATTGATTATCATTGATGTCAAAGGAGTTCAGCAATGACAAAGGAAAATCAGTAATGGGGTTAATGGCAAGGGAAAATCAGTAACAGGGTCGATGACAGGAGAAAGATATGCAAAGCAAGCAATGGAAGATCCATAGATCAGAATTGAAGATCCATAGATCAGACAAAAGATGGATTTCGCAATCCACGACTGAATATGGATTTCGCAAGTTGGAATTATACCTGAGATAACCCAACATTGCCTAAATTAAATCATCCTCTCAATTGGAGATCGTGTGGTGGAGATTAGAGAGTGCTAAATATCTATGCTCATAATGAATTTCGCTCATTAAATAGCGAGGAGGATAAAAAGGTGAATTAGCTGCGAAGTTTGGAAGTAATCGCCATGAAAGAGATTAAGATCAATGGACGAGGTTGATCGTTGAATCAAATCAATGAATACCATTTATTTCGCAGGGAGAACTAGCGCAGATTAATAAAATCATGATGTGCACGAAATTTGAATAAAATCCTCCTTACGATATTTGGGGTCCACCGTCAATCTAAATCTGACAGTCCTCATGGATTTCGCAGATTCAACTAGCAGGTGATTTAACTGCTGAGATGGGTGCGAAATACTAATTCAAACAAGTTTGTTCTATTTGGAGTTCACTATTGATCCGACCAGATCTAGATCCGACGACCCTCAAGGGATTTCACATATTTAACTAGTATGCTACTTAACAGTCTGGATGGGAGTGAAATTTCATTGAGAAATAATTTACTGACAATGTGGACGGTCCAGATCAGTCAAGAGAAGTTACAAAAGCCGATCTTGAGAAGATCGACGACGGTGAATGATTTCCGCACAAAGAAATGGGAAAATTCACAAATCTGCATTTTATCATAGATCAATGGTTAGGATTGAATCCGTAAGGAAATCGACGGTGGGGAATGATTTCCACACAAAGAAAAGGGAAGATACACGAACCCGCATTTGATCATAGATCAACGGTTATGATTGAATATGCAAGGAAATCTACAGTGGGGAATGATTTCTACACAAAGAAAAGGGGAGATCCACAAACCCGCATTTGATCATCGATCAACGGCCAGGAAGATATCTGCAAAAGATCGATGGTGCAGAAAGGAGTCTATTAGTGGAAGGCAGAGAATTGGTAAAAGACTTTGGGAAATGTCACAGTTCCACTACCTTAAATTCGGAAGATTAACGGTCCGGAAAAACATCCACATAAGATCGACAGTGTGGAATAAAAATGACGGAAAGCAGAAACATCGAAAAGACATGTTGAAAATAGTCACAAACCTACAATCCGCAATCCGGAAGATCGATGGTCAGGATAAAACTAGAACGAGATTGACAGTGCGGAAAGATTGGTTCGGAAAGCAGAAATCGTGGAATGATATTTGAAAAAAGTCACAGATCCCATATCCGCTTTTCACCTCAGATCAAGGGTCACATAGAGCTCGAAGAAGATCAACGATGCATAATGATTGGTGTGGAAAGTGGAAATCATGGAATGATATTTGGAAAAAGTCACATATCCGCTATCTAGTTTTTATCTCAAATCAACAGTCAAGAAAAATCGCAAAATGAGATCAACGACTCGGGATGATTGCGGAAATAGAGATTGCAAAAGAATGCCTAGAATAGTAAACTGTAAATTGATTAATAGAGAATTGTTTTAGTTGTTTTGAAGAATCACGATGGAGGTAGATGACTCTATGACTCAGTAATAGAATGAGGAATTAAGCTCTCATGAAGAGGCACGATCGAAGAATGAAATGACGCAATGGTGAAGAGATACGTCCACAGGAAACGTGAAGGTATTTATACACAGAGGGATGAGTGAGAGAAATCGTCTCTGTGGTCCAGATCATAGAAGAATAAGCAGAGAACAATGAGTTTGACATAGATTGTGGGGTAAAGAAATCTGGAATATTTCTAAAACCATATTAGGGTAGTAGGATGGTGTCAGGGCAGGAAACATGCCTGCAGGGGGTTGTAGCCTCCTTCCAGCAATAGCTTGTAAATAGGGTGTAGTAGCATCCTGTCAGTAGTAGATGAAAAAAGAGGGGGTTTCATCCTCCTTATAGTAGTTGCTGTTAAATAGGGTGTAATACCATCATTTTCTGTAGCAGCAGGCAAAAACTATTTGTAAATAACAATTGTGCAGTAATAGGAAGTATTGGTGGTTTACCCAATTGGGCTTCCATGATAAATTTGTGTTCTGTGTGTTCTTGTTGATCATGTGTTTTAATAAATAAATTAAAAGTGGTTTTATATTGTTAAAAAGTTACAATACCAATTCACCCCCCCCCCCCCCCCCCCTCTCAGTATTGTCTAGTTTTTCAACAATTGGTATCAAAGCAGGTTCCTTCACCACAGTTTAACCACTGGAAGTAAGATCCTATTTAAAAACCACTATGGATCAATAAGAAGGATTAGCCACTAACAGACCTCCATTATTCACAGGAGAAATTATGCATACTGGAGTGTGATAATGAAGTGTCATCTGATGTCCTTTGGAGGGAAGGTTTGGGCAGCAACTAAAAAAGAGTATAAAATAGAAGACCAAGCACCTACAAACCCAAATGAACTATGCCAGTATGAAGGTAATGCCAAATCCCTAAATGAAATCTTGAGTGGATTGACAAACTGTGTATTTACAAAAGTTATGTGATGCAAGACTGCTAAACAAGCCTGGGATAAGTTAAAAATTATCTATGAAGGGGCATCTAAAGTCAAAGAATCCAAGCTTCAGACATATAAAGGGTTGTTTGAGAGCCTTAAAATGAAAGAAGAAGAAAATATGGGGGGATGCCTTCTAAGAGTAGATGAGGTTGTCAATGGTATTAGAAGTCTTGGAGGAACTTTAAAAGAAAGAGAAGTGGTGAGCAAGGTACTAAGAACATTTCCAATGAAGTATGACTCAAAAGTGTCCATTCTAGAGGAACGGGATGACCTTGATGACATGACAGTAGATGAACTACATGGGATCTTCACTGCATATTAGATGAGGACGGGACATAATGAACCCTCAATAAAAGAGGCAACATTTAAAGCCCTATAGAAGAACCAATTAGAGAACCTAGATGATGAAGAAGCTCTTTTCATCAGTAAACTTGAGAGAGGTACTGGGAAATACAAAGGAAAGCTACCCTTGAAATGTTTTAACTATGGAAGAATTGGACATTTTTCCAATAAGTGTCCTTACCCAAAACAAGAGGAGAGTGATCATGAAGAATCTTGTTGTCATAAGGGTAAGACCATGGGTAAGAAGAAGTTTAAGAAAAAGAAGAAGAACTTCTATTCCAAAGAATATAGTGACGATGAAAGTGAAGATGCATAAATCCTATTTATAGGGACAACAAATTCAAATGAGGAATCATAAGTGGACATAGAAGCTCAATACATGGCTGTTGTTGATGAAATTGAGAAATGTAGGAAAAGAAACAAAGTTTTGAAAGAGAAACTGTCAAAGTACCAAGGAGAAATAAATCAAATTATTATGGACTTGAAGAACCAACTTCAAGAGGCCAAGAAGACTGAAGAGGATCTAATAGTTCTCCTCAAGAAGAGAATCCAAGATTCTGAAAAACTTGAAAAAGAGATTATTCAACTTAGAAAAGGGGTTGATGAAAAATATATCAAATCAAAGTTTAAGAACGGCTAAAGGATCTTAGATGATATCTTAAGTAGCCAAAGACCATCAAATGATAAAACTAGTCTAGGATATGGCAAAGTAAAGGAGCCAGAATATTCTTCTGTCACAAACCAAGGTGGAAATGAAAGAAGCTATGATGCACTAAAGAGTCCTATTAAAAGGGAAGAAAGCAATAAATATGTTTCATCCTTTCACGACAAAGACAGAACTAATGGGGTGTCTAAGAGACCAATGACAAATAGATATCAATAGATCTTTTTGGAAATCTCAAAAAGACATGTTGAAAAAAGTCACAAACCCACAATCCGCAATCCGAAAGATCGACAGTAAGGATAGCACTCGAACGAGATCAAAGGTGTGGAAAGATTGGTTCAAAGAGCAGAAATTGTGGAATGATATTTGGAAAAAGTCACATATCTGATATTTGCTTTTCATCTCAGATCAACGGTCACATAGAGCTTGAAGAAGATCAACAATGCATAATGATTGGTCCAAAAAGCGGAAATCATGGAATGATATTTGGAAAAAGTCACATATCCGCTATCCGATTTTTATCTCAGATCTACGGTCAAGAAAAAGACTGAAATGAGATCAACAGCTCAGGATGATTGCAGAAATATAGATTGCGGAAGTACACGACTAGAAGAATAAACTGCAAATTGATTAACAGGGAATTGTTTTAGTTGTTTTGAAGAATCACGACGGAGGTAGATGATTCTATGACTCATTAATAGAATGGGGAATTAAACTCTCATGAAGAGGCACGTTCAAAGAATGAAATGACGCAATGGTGAAGAGATGCATCCACAGAAAACATGAAGGTATTTATACACAGAGGGATGAGTGAGAGAAATCGTCTCTGTGGTCCATATCATAGAAGAAGAAGCAGAGACCAATGAGTGTGACAGAGATTGCAGGGTAAAGAAATCTAAAAGATTACTAAAAACATATTAGGGTGGTTGGGTGGCACTAGGGCAGACAACATGCCTGCAGGGGGTTGCAGCCTCCTTCCAGTAGTAGCTGGTAAATAGGGTGTAGTAGAATCCTGTCAGTAATAGCTGAAAAATAGGGGGTTGTAGTCTCCTTCCAATAGTTGTTGGTAAATAGGGTGCAATATCATCCTTGTCTGTAGCAGTAGGCAAAAACTATTTGTAAATAACAATTGTGCAGTAATAGGAAGTATTGGTAGTTTACCCAATTGGGCTTCGATGATAAATTTTTGTTCTATGTGTTCTTCTTGATCATGTGTTTTAATAAATAAATTAAAAGTGGTTTTATATTGTTAAAAAGTTACAATATTGATTCACCCCCCCCCCCCTCTCAGTATTGTCTAGTATTTCAACAAGCATGACACAAAGCTATTGAATTGAAATAAAGAAATAATACAAACAAGTAGTTATAATACTCTTAACAATAAAAAAGGGTAGGTGTGGTATTGCATTTTGTGTCATATTATAGGAGTTCATGCTATGCTAAAAGCAGGTAACTAATTTCTCAACATCAACAATCAACCACTTGAACTATTGAAGGAAATTCACTTTATTAGATTTGTATTCTCTCACAACACGATCTGATAACTATATTTCTACCACTTCCCTTGTGCCATCCACTTGAGGAATGGTAAAGGCATGCTTCAGAGAAGAGAGAAGTAAGACTCACGCAAATTAAAAATTCCTCTCCAATTTACAAAAATTGTTTGTCAATTAAGTAGATGCTTAGTGAAACAACGTTTGTACGCAGTGTGATGTCTGCAGAGGCAAGTGCTTGTAGAAAAAATATATATACTTATGCAATGTACTTATTTTGATAAAAGAGCCACTTCTATGTCTCCAACAAGGCTGTTGCATATCGACTAAGAGAAGCTATTCAATAGATTTTCAAGAGACATATCATATCATAGTGGAATTAAATTTGAACATAACCATTTAATACTAGCGATCTTTTTCACTTAGTCCTAATACATAGTATACAACAAAAGTATAGGGATTTTTATACTCTTTTAATCTTTCAACGTGTGGTATATATTTCATTCTTTGAGAAGCTTCGTGGGTACAACAACACAATTGCCATAGAGTCGACCACCAGTTTCATAGAAAATACTGCTACAGTACGGAGATTAATTATGGAGGTCACTAAAGAATCAATTTATACAATAATAGACCTAATAATCTTAGTAGTCCCATAGCCCTTGATGCGTTCAAATCCTTGGATCCTCTCTACTCATTCTCGTCATGAGCTCATTAACTAGGTGGAGTGCCTCTTCGTGCGACCTACACAACCCTAACGAAGTCGAACTTATGTATATATTCTTGCATGGTGACCGCAAACTGAAGGGGGGCTGAAAAGTATATATGTAACAACCATATCAACCTTGGTTCTTACATCTAGCCGTGATTTCAAGACCCCTTGATGCGTTCAAGTCCATGTAGCCAAGCCCTGTCAAAAGTCAACATCATTTGTACATTTCCAAATAAGAGAATGGAAGGGTGAAGAGAGCAATGATCTCAATCCTTTCGTGGCTTCTATCTTGTGGAAAAAGGAAAAATTCAATTTACATTATACGAATTTCCCTTAGATGGAGGCGACCTATTCGCAAGGAATAAGCAAAAAAAAGAATGAAATCATAAAAAAACAGGAAAGCTTTCCTCCTTACATTGAGGGACGTATACATGCATTCATGTTAGGAAACAATTTTCAATTTTTTGTTCAATTTTTAAAATCTTAAATATGTTGAGATTTTTTTTCCAAGGGAAACTTGATCATGAAACCTACCAATACTCCCCATATTTCATGGACGGTAAGGGTGGTAAATCTTCGGCCATCCTAGAAGAAGGCCTGACCTCGAAGGACTCGAGACTCGAATTCATAACCTCCCCTGAATTGGGAGAGCGTGTGCAGGTCTTACCAATTGAGCTAACCCTTGAGGTAGACATGTTGAAATATTAAATGTACTTTCATCAAAATAATTAAGACTAATTAAAAAATATAAAGAAACATTACAAAAAGTGTGACAGAATCGTTTGGTGTTTTAAAATGACCGCAACGAGTGATCTGGTCGTGAGCCAGCTGCAAGAAATAACAAGTTAACTTTATACTCAACAAGCCAATACAAATTACATATTATCACATAGCCCAACCAACAATCTTTTTTAGGTATGTTATACATTTAAGTAGATGTGCAGGGGTTCCAGCGTTTCTCTATTTTGAAACCCTATGCATGCACTCCTTCTATGTACATATTCCTTCTATGTACATATTCTACTTGACACCGAGTCACGAGGATAGTTGAATGCAAGGGGTGATGCATCCCCAACCTCATATCGATGCAAGAAAGTTCTTTATTACACGTAAACTTTTCATCATATTCGTGACTTATGAATTACATATAAATTTTGATGGCCATTAATTCAGGGTTTTGGTCTCAAAAACAATTGTAGCTTAATTGTTATATATCCTTTTTGTCAAGTACTAAAATTAGTTTCTTGAACTCATAAGATATCCCGTAGTTTCTATGCTTAGCAATTCAATTCTATGGTTCAAACGTATTTCATTGCTTTTGAATCCTTAAGATCGAGAGGCTTAGGTGCATTGGTAATTGGCAATGGCAAAGTATGATGCTAAAATTTTTGTCCTTCAATTTCTTTGGATGCAGAGGGTACAGAGTGAAGAAAACATGAGTAATATTGCTCAGTTCCCAATTCCTTACACACAATTGACGACTGCTATCAAGGTCAGATTCAACCTTCTCTAAGTTAAGTTCACAACTATGGTTTTGTCTATGTTTTGTTATTTAATGTTAGACAAGTCTATTCAAGTTTCATGTGTTTGCATTCTCTGTGTGAATGATTCCCAAATTTATTCCCATTGTTTGGGCATATTACTAACTAATCAATTAGGCTGCAATTGTTTGTTGTAAACGATATGATTCATCAACTATGAAAAGAAACTACACATGATACTCGAAAATGTATTATACAATGCACAAACTTACGAATAAAAGCATAGATGCCAAAAATGAACACAATTGTCTTTTGCAAAGTAGGGAACATGCCGTATACATCTTCGAAATCTAGTAAAAGCTGGTCTAAGGCAAACTAATAATAAACAAATATTAACAACATACAAGATAAATGGGCTTTTCTATTGAAATTAAGGGTGTCATTTGTCCAATGCCGACATTATTTGTAATTTTATACTATATTTCTAGGTTTTGAGTAAGCCCATCTAGTCAACTCATTGTAGGTTCATAAGCCCTCCTTGAGAAAAGTGCCCAACAGTTAGCTCTTAACCAAAGGGATAAATTAATTATTTATGTAATTATGCCATGCTTTCATAATGCCATAGTGTTATACTGGCTGAGCTCCACACGACTTCATAACTGGAAAAGCTAATTTCAACATCATTTTTGCAACGCGTGTATAAATGTAAACTCTTATTTATATTTTCATACATGGTGATCATTCATACATTCTTACACACATGATTTAGCATGTGTAAATACAAACTCTTATTTGTTTTTTCATACATTGCGATCATTCATAAATTCTTATACACGTGATTAGCCTAAGGGCACCATAAAACATTGCGTTGTCTTGTTCTTGGTTTGATCTATCTTGTTCAAGGGTTTATTTCTCTATAGGGATGCACCTTTCTTGGCTGCATGTGATGTTTATTTTTTTCTTCATTGCAGAGTTTGGGTTGGTTTTGGTTCTATTTGATTCTTTTTCTAACATGTGTGATTCTCAACTTGGTATTAGAGCAGTTGTGAACTGAATAGATTCTCTTGCTAACACCTGTGAATCTCAACTTGGTATTAGAGCAGGTGCAAATTGAATAGATTCTCTTGCTAACACCTGTGAATCTCAACATGGTATTAGAGTAGGTGTGCCCATTTACTAATAAAATCCCTCGTTAATGAAGATTTAAAAACCCATGATGCATTTTATGGAGGAACTCGTGTTATTATTCCTCAAAAATTTATATAGAACAAACTATGATGCAAAGTCCTAACTTATCACCTTCTTCATAAAGAAACAAGCATGCGACTATAAGGTAATTCAAATCCTACCTAGTTTGAGAGACAAAACACAACCTGGATTTTTATAGAAGCAATGAGCTTGACACGAAGAGAAAAAATGACTTCGATAAAATCTATAGGATATCTGATTGAAAAAATAATAGTTATCGTGTTATCGTAATTACCGTGTGAGCCTGATTTTGGAACCTACGCACTCAATTGAACAACAATTTCAAGGCCAACATCTCTTTCCGTGGCTTCATAAGGTTTAAAACCCTCTTTTACAACCATCACTTTCTCTTCTTTTGTTGCATATTTGTTTTCCAAAATTTACTGGTACCTTCTTGGGGTTTAAAACCCTATTTTACAGTCAACATACTCTCTTTTTTTGTGGCAGATTTATTTTAATGGAAGTTGCCAACACATCTCTTTTCTCGAGTCTTTTCTTAGCAATTCAATTCTATGGTTTAAACGTATTTCATTGCTTTTGAATCCTTAAGATCGAGAGGCTTAGGTGCATCGGTAATTGGCAATGGCAAAGTATGATGCTAAAATTTTGGTCCTTCAATTTCATTGGATGCAGAGGGTACAGAGTGAAGAAAACATGAGTAATATTGCTCAGTTCCCAGCTCCTTACAAACAATTGACGACTACTATCAAGGTCAGATTCAATCAGGCTCTAAGTGAAGTTCACAACTATGCTTTTGTCTATGTTTTATTATTTAATGTTAGACAAGTCTATTCAAGTTTCATGTGTTTGCATTCCTTATGTGAATGATTCCCAAATTTCTTCCCATTGTTTGGGTATATTACTAACTAATAAATTAGGCTGCAATTTTTTGTTGTATACGATATGATTCATCAACTATGAAAACAAACTACACATGATACCCGAAAATGTATTATACAATGCACAAACTTACGAAGAAAAGCATAGATGCCAAAAATGAACACAATTGTCTTTTGCAAAGTAGGGAACATGCTGTATACATCTTCGAAATCTAGTACAAGTTGGTCTAAGACAAAGTAATAATAAATAAATATTAACAACATATAAGATATATGGGCTTTTCTATTGAAATTAAGGGTGTCATTTGTCCAATGCCGACATTATTTGTAATTTTATACTATATTTCTAGGTTTTGATTAGGCCCATCTAGTCAACTCAATGTAGGTTCAAAACCCCTCCTTGAGAAAAGAGCCCAACAGTTATCTCTTAACCAAAGGGATGAATTGATTATTTATGTAATTATGCCAAGCTTTCATAATGCCGCAGTGTTATACTCGCTGAGCTCCACACGACTTCATAATTATAAAAGCTAATTTCAACATCATTTTCGCAACGTGTGTATAAATGCAAACTCTTAATATTTGCATACATAGTGATCATTCATACATTCTTCCACACATGATTTAGCGTGTATACATAGAAACTCTTATTTGAATTTTCATACACTGCGATTATTCATACATTCTTACACACATGATTAGCCTAAGGGCACCATAAAACATTGCGTTGTCTTGTTCTTGGTTTGATCTATCTTGTTCAAGGGTTTATTTCTCTCTAGGATTGCACCTTTCTTGGCTGCATCTGATGTTTATTTTTTTCTTCATTGTAGAGTTTGGGTTAGTTTTGGTTCTATTTGATTCTTTTTCTAACATTTATGAATCTCAACTTGGTATTAGAGTAGGTGTGAACTGAATAGATTCTCTTTCTAACACCTATGAATCTCAACATGGTATTAGAGCATGCGTGCTTATTTACTAATAAAGTCCCTCCTTAATGAAGATATAAAAACCCATGATGCATTTTATGGAGGAACCCATGTTATTATTCCTCAAAAATTTATAAAACAAACAATGATGCAAAGTCCTAACTTATCACCTTCTTCACAGAGAAACAAGCACGCGACTAAAAGGTAATTCAAATCCTACCTGGTTTGAGAGACAAAACACAACATGGCTTTTTATAGAAGCAATGAGATTGACGCAGAGAGAAAAAAATGACTCCGATAAAATCTATAGGATATGTGATTGAAAAAGAATAGTTACTGTGTTACTGTAATTACCGTATGAGCTTGAATCTAGAACGTGCACACTCAATTGAACAACAATTTTAAGGCCAACATCTCTTTCTGGGGTTTCGTAGGGTTTAAAACCAATGTTTCCCCAAATTTACGCAGAAATGACATATGCAAAAACACCCCCCAAATTTGGCCTTCACATAGAAACCCTGCTAAAAATACTACAAAATTTACCCTTGGTACATAATTTTATGTATGATACTCATTTAATGTTTTGGGACTTAATTGATACTCATTTAATGTCTTGGTACTTAAAAATTGAACAAATGAGTATGAGAATGACACTCAACAATCTATGAATCTTATGAAGTAGTACTAGATCAAGATTGATATTTTTAAATGTCTTGGAGGTTCAAAGTTAAAGAAGTTAAAAATGTTAAAAAGTAAGTCTAATATATGAAGTCTTAATGTACTTAGATCCAATGAGCCTCAACCAAACAATGGATTAGTGACTCAACCCATGTATTAATATATCCATGTGATGAATTCAAAACTGGTTTGTTGTTGCTAGTTCAAACGAACCAAACCATCGATTTGTGGCATTGTTTATATCGGGAGTCCGAGTCGGAGTCGGAGTCGGAGTCGAATGCATTGATGGTTAAGTGTGTGCCCTGGTTGCTAAAAGTTGCGTGTAGCTAAATTCGCAGAGTTGTTGACAATATACAGAAACCTCAAAAATTAAAACCGGTCGCTGCAATCTGAAGGAAGAACTAGAACCCTACGTGAAGTTCCCCTTCCTCACGTCAATTGCCGAGTTGCAGACAGAATATCACAGGGCCCAAAATAGGAAGAACGCGTATGTGAAGCTCCCTTCGCTCATGTCGATTGAAGACAGAATTTCTTCGTAGGGCCTTAAATAAGAAGAACGCCCTCACGCCAACTTGAAGAAATTGCAGAATCAATAGGTAAATACTGCAAGCCAACAACAAGCCTGATAAAATCAAATTCTGAGCTAAAAATCAACTCTTTTATTCGTTTTGGACCGCGGCAGAGGAGGAAACTCAGTACACGTTTCCTGATTTTGAGGAAACGACCTCTACCTGCGTTTCTTAATTTTGGGTACGAGAGGAAAACAACCCCAAACTCGTTTCCTCGTTTCGGAATCGCGTGGGGACGAGGAAACTCGTTTACAGCCAGCAATTTCTCTTCTTTTGCTGCATAATTGTTTTCCAGAAGTTGCTGGTACCTCCCTGGGTTTAAAACCCTATTTTACAGCCAGCATACTCTCTATTTTTTTGTGGCAGATTTATTTTCTGGAAGTTGTCGACACATCTCTTTTCTTGGGTCTTTTCTTAGCAATTCAATTCTATGGTTCAAACGTATTTCATTGCTTTTGAATCCTTAAGATCGAGAGGCTTAGGTGCATCGGTAATTGGCAATGGCAAAGTATGATGTTAAAATTTTGGTCCTTCAATTTCATTGGATGCAGAGGGTACAGAGTGAAGAAAACATGAGTAATATTGCGCAGTTCCCAGTTCCTTACAAACAATTGACGACTACTATCAAGGTCAGATTCAACCTTCTCTAAGTTAAGTTCACAACTATGCTTTTGTCTATGTTTTATTATTTAATGTTAGACTAGTCTATTCAAGTTTCATGTGTTTGCATTCTCTGTGTGAATGATTCCCAAAGTTCTTCTCATTGTTTGGGCATATTACTAACTAATAAATTAGGCTGCAATTGTTTGTTGTAAACGATACTATTCATCAACTATGAAAAGAAACTACACCTATGTTTTATTATTTAATGTTAGACTAGTCTATTCAAGTTTCATGTGTTTGCATTTTCTGTGTGAATGATTTCCACATTTCTTCCCATTGTTTGGGCATATTACTAACTAATAAATTAGGCTGCAATTGTTTGTTGTAAACGATATGATTCATCAACTATGAAAAGAAACTACACATGATACCCGAAAATGTGTTGTACAATGCACAAACTTACGAAAAAAGCATAGATGCCAAAAATGAACATAATTATCTTTTGCAAAGTAGGGAACATGCCGTATACATCTTCGAAATCTAGTATAAGCTGGTCTAAGACAAAGTAATAATAAACAAATCTTAACAACATACAAAATAAATGGGCTTTTCTATTGAAATTAAGGGTGTCATTTGTCCAATGCTGACATTATTTGTAATTTTATACCATATTTCTAGGTTTTGATTAGGCCCATCTAGTCAACTCAATGTAGGTTCATAACGCCTCCTTGGGAAAAGTGCCCTACCTCTTTAGTTGTGTATAAATGCAAACTCTTATTTATATTTTCATACATTCTTACACACATGATTTAGCATGTATAAATACAAACTCTTATTTGAATTTTCATACATTGCGATCATTCATACATTCTTACACACGTGATTAGCTTAAGGGCACCATAAAACATTGCGCTGTCTTGTTCTTGGTTTGATCTATCTTGTTCAAGGGTTTATTTCTCTCTAGGGCTGCACCTTTCTTGGCTGCATGTGATGTTTATTTTTCTCTTCATTGCAGAGTTTGGGTTGGTTTTGGTTCTATTTGATTCTTTTTCTAACATTTGTGAATCTCAACTTGGTATTAGAGTGGGTGTGAACTGAATAGATTCGCTTGCTAACACCTGTGAATCTCAACATGGTATTAGAGCAGGTGTGAACCTACACACTCAATTGAACAACAGTTTTAAGGCCAACATATCTTTCTGGGGTTTCGTAGGGTTCAAAACCCTCTTTTACAGCCAGCACTTGCTCTTCTTTTGCTGCATATTTGTTTTCCAGAAGTTGCTGGTACCTTCCTGGGGTTTAAAACCCTATTTTACAGCCAGCATACTCTCTTTTTTTTGTGGCAGATTTGTTTTCTGGAAGTTTTTTCTGGAAGTTGCCGACACATCTCTTTTCTTGGCTCTATCAAGGTGATTTTATTTGAAGACTTTATGGAGGCTTCTTCTTTTGCTGTTTTTAGAACCCGATAGAGTCAAAATGGCCTATTGCTCTATTCGTTGGTTTAATTATCATGTTTGGGTAGACCAATTGAGTACCCTTCTTTGAATTAAGGGTTTATGGGTGTATCTGACAAAACCTCTTCTTCCAATTGACAATGTCAACTATGACCCTCATATGTTTGAAAAAGGATTAAGCCCTTGAGCTAATCACCCTAAATATTGAGCCAGATCTGATTCATCATACCAAAGAAAATAAAACCGTGAAGGTATCATAATCAAAGCTATCTTGATTCTGGATTAAAATTGCTCTCTTGGTGAAGGGGGAGTCGGATATTTCAGTTGGATTGTAGTTGCGAGTGGTGCTTGACTTATTGACAGGCTGTTGGGTGTGATAACCTAAGTTGCTTGGGAGAAGCGCTTAAACCCTTGAAGTGTGATAGGTTGGATGGTTCTTCCAATTTTATACCTTGGAAGCTCAGGTTGCAAAGGCTTTTGGAGGAAGTTGAGATTTGAGAGTATGTTGAAAAACTGATAGCCATCCTTACCAATCCGACGAAGTTAGCTGCTCATAACAAGAAGGAGGTCAAAGCAAAGTGAATCATCCTTGGTTAGGTGAATGATCACTTCATCCCTCACATTGTAGATAAGATAAGATAAGATAGTATATTTTTATTAGTGTTCGAAAAATGACGACAAAACTATGTCAATGGGAATGAGTGGTACCCAGATTTCAATACAAAGTGGGAGCGCTAAGGTCGCTCCTATATAAAGCAAAATGCGAAGCTTTATCCTAAATCCAAAAAGAGCTAACTCCAAAGATGGAGAGCCCACCCAAAAGAGATAATTATAAAGAGAGCCGTAATATAAGAAAAAATGTACAAGGGGGGTTGAATATGGGATTTGTGATACAAAAATGTTGAATATGTTATGGCACACTGGAAGTCTGGGATCACTTGAAGCAATGAAAGCCTCTCTCCTAACATTCGAAGCCGAACAAGGGAATCTCAAAATAGCAATCTGTCTAAGACAAGAACTAGAAGAAGAGCTATAATGGGTAGTGTGCTATCGTCGAGAGTGGGAATCCTGCTGCTATGATTTGGATGTAGTCGACTGACTGCTGGGACAAGGCCGAGGATGGCCATGTCGTTGAGGTCGGGTAGATGTAGACGTGGTCTATCGTGTTCGAATTGATATGTTGTTAGAGGTAGTACTATCCTTTGTCATTCTCTTGGTGCCCTTAAAGGAGGGGGACATCAAAAAGAAGGAAGTGATCTGCTGACTAGTAAGGATATGTTTGATGCTTTGGTTAGTTTATTTCAAAGTACTTGTGTTTCTTGACAGATGCTCTTGAGGAACAAGATTTCAACCATCTGCATGAGTAAGAAAGATACAATAGTGAGTTGCCTTACCAAGGTCGCAAAGTTGAGAAATCAACTATCTGCCATTGGGATAAAGGTGGAGGAAAAGGTCGATGATTGATTCCAGGCTTGCAGCTGATGGGAGTGTTGTAGAGTATAGGGACAAGGTTATTGGATTCTCTTAGGGCAAGGGAGTTGAACTTGATGTTACTCTCGCTCCAGGATTCTCTTAGAAAGAGAAAGTTGGCCATGTTGAGGTTGTTGCTTCCGTTGTTGGTATAGGGACAAGGTTATTGGATTCTCTTAGGGCAAGGGAGTTGAACTTGATGTTACTCTCGCTCCAGGATTCTCTTAGAAAGAGAAAGTTGACCATGTTGAGGTTGTTGCTTTCGTTGTTATAGGTTTTGAGGTGCAGGGGCGAGATACCCATGATAATAGGTTGCTGACAATTTTTCCTTATGTTGTTGATGTGAGGGATGATGGAGTTAGGCAGGTGGCTTACAATCCAATTCCTTCAAATTCATTAGTGGTTTGTGTTCTTTGGAGATTTGAGATATTGTGATAACATCTTCTATTGTTGCATACAACAAGGCTTCCACAACTTACACAATCAACATTCCAACACAATGGAAGATTATGGTGAGCATAGATGTGAAGTTTGATAGGATGTGAGATCTTCTAGTTCATAATATTTTCCTTCAATGATTGAATATAGTGAGGAGGTTGCAGATTTAGAGGTTAGAGAAGAATTGGATCTAGGAGTGGATGAGGTGAGATTAGGCATGGATATGCCCTCACCTTCTACTCTAGTATGCAAGAAGCTGAGATGGATTACCCAAACATTATAGGAGGCATAGGCGCATGTAGGAGTGCCCAACTCTTTAGTGAGGGTGTGAGTTTACCTCTGAGGAGATATACTCATTGTTACCCCTCATTGTATGAGGGTTACAGTTGTTGCATGTCTTTTCGAAACCAATTATTACGAAGACTTCCTTCAAATTCAGTATTTTGACACACCATGATCAATTGCACATGGCTTAGAGTTCCTTATGTTAAAGTTAATGCAGCTGTGAGACCCATTCTTAGGGAGGATGGCAACCTAATAAGTTAACTAGGGTTCCTGGCCAGTTAACTAGGCAAAGTAAGTCCCTAAGAGGTACCCTACGGCCTCCAACAGTCTCTTGGGGTTCTTGGTTTGGGACCAAGCAGGTCGATGCCATGGCAAAGTCCCTAGCATGTGGGCTAGGGCCCCTATCTGTCTCTAGGGTATTCTGGTCTGGGGCCATACAATTTCCCACCTTGTTAATACACCTTGGTCTTTGGGGTAAATGGGTTGTTTCCGCACCTTGTTGATACACCTTGGTCTTATGGGTGAAATGGTTGTCTTCCCACTTTGTTGTGCCACCTTGTGGTTAGCCTTGTGCATGACTTGGTCTTGTGTTTCCCTTATTGGTCCTAGCACCCCTCTTCCAGTTATTGTATGGAACAATTATGGACCACATACCTTGAGAGAGAAAGATAAAGGTTTGGTTGTTTCCCCACCTTGTTGGTACACCTTGGTCTTTGGGGTAAAAGGGTTGTTTCTGCACCTTGGTCTTATGGGTGAAATGGTTGTCTTCCCACTTTGTTGTGCCACCTTGTGGTTAGCCTTGTGCATGACTTGGTCTTGTGTTTCCCTTATTGGTCCTAGCACCCCTCTTGAGTGTGGTACCTTGACCCTTCTGTTATGATTGACTTAATTTTATTGTTATTGGAAACCCTCCCTAATGTATGATGTCTTGACCTTTGAGTAAACCCTAATTCATTGAAAGATTAGAAGGTGGATCCTTCCAGAAGTCTTTAAGAGGCTATAAAAGCAAGTATTAGTCTCCATTATGAGTGTGTCTTGGAGAGATATCTCAGCTCTGTATTTTATATCTGATCTAGGTTTTCAAGCTTTTCTGTTTGAAGGTGATGTCTAGGGATTTAAGGCTGCTACTTGTCTTATGTGAGTAAGTTCTGCTGCTAGATGTTTGGGCTGCTGCTTTCCTAAGCCCTATCAGGGCTGCGTCTGCTTGTCTGAGCCTATGTGAGGGTGCTTGGGGTTGCTATAGAGTGCTGTGACCCTGTCCAAGGGAGTCGTGAAGGTTGCTGTAGGGTACTGTGGGCCTGCGAGGGTTGCTGCTAGGGTACTGTGAGCCTGTGAGGTACCCGTGAAGGATGCTGTAGGGTACCGTGGGCTTTTGAGGAGCCGTGAGGGCTGCTACTAGGGTACCGTGAGCCTGTGAGGTAGCCATGAAGGCTGCTGTAGAGTACCGTGGGCCTGTGAAGGAGCCGTGAGGGCTGTTGCTAGCTGCCATGACCTCCTGTTAGGTGCCGTGAGCCTGTTGGAGTAGTCCGTGACTTGTTGAGCTTGTTTAAGCGGGCCGTGACCTTTGCTAAGCTTGTATTGGTGGGTCGTGACCTCTACTAAGCCTGTATTGATGGGTCGTAATGTATTATAACATGTTTTGAGGAGTCGCGAGCCTGTTGGAGCAGGCCGTGACCTTGCTGAACCTGTGTAGGGGTGCCGTGAGTCAGCTGAAGGGTGTCGTTGTCCCTCACAGCCTCTTTGAGGCTACCACTGCTATGTATAAGAGTCTCATTGTCTTTGTGAAGGTGTTGCTACTGGTTGAAGGTGTTAGTGTATGTCCTAAGACTGCCTCTGCACATTAAAAGAGTGCCGCTATTTGTTTATTGTATGACTGTCCTAAAGACTGTCATTTACCTCTGATAAGGGCCAGATTTGTTGTTTTAGTGACTTGCCTTTTAAGAGAGATGCCCTGATTTGAAAGTATATATGAGTATAAGGAAGGTCTATACCTGACTTGTTTTCTAGTTAGATCTTTTATCGATGTTATTTGTTAGACCTGTTCGATTTATTTACTGTTGTTGTACATGTTGTATTTTGTTGTGTAACTCTAACACATTGATCCTTAAGGGAGTGTTAAAGTCGAAAGAGATCAAAATTATAATTTTATTATCTAGTTTTTGTTAGTTCTGTACTTTTACTTCAGTATTGATTTTATTTGATCTGCTTTAAAGTACAAGTTTGTCAATTTGTTGAAAAACCCTAACTATAAATCTTTAACACCTTGGAGCACATTTACCATGATATCTTTTTCATGCTTTTCCAAGGGGGAAACCACCATACAAAATATTGTGGTCACACTTTGTGGCATAAGATGGAGATTTGTATTTGATAAAGTTTCAATGTATGAGAGGAGTGCTCCTTCACCTCCTTAAAAATGGTGGGTGCACTTTCTCTCACTCATTTAGTAAATCAATCCCTTGATTTATGGTGGGTGCACCTCCTTAGGATTAAAGTGGGAGCATAATCCCGAAAAATATGGTGGGCTGCACCCTCTTTCTAGGAGGTTTTATAATCTTAACTTCCATGGCAGAAAGTTGGAGGATCCCTCCAACAAGTGAGATTCTCGCACACCGGGATTTGCCATCGTAGCCACTTACCACTCTCTGTAATCGTTGGAATCACAAGGGCTTCTCACCTCACAACCCTCAACACACCCACGTGTCGATCACTGGCACCATTTTTCTCCAATCATTGAAGCTTCAACGTGTTGCCCACTAAAATCTTCTGACAACTCTTTACTCTAGATAACCTGTCTCTCAATGCACAAAGTCTAGAAGATTTCAAGTGCTAAGATCTGATACCATGTAAATTTTCTTAGTAGATGGTAATAGTCCTAGGTTGATTTTTAACCTACCTACTTATGAAAACAAAAGCTCAAATCTCTATCAAAACTTCAATCTAATTTTTACTAAGAACTAGAACACATCAAGTTGAAGAAAGTAGCAGCAAGCACACAGATCTGGAATTCAAATCACATACTGTTTACTAATCTTGAAAAATTCAAATCACATACTGTTTACATGGTATGGAATTTTACATACCATGTAAAATTCCTTAGCAGATGGTAATAGTCCTAGGTTGATTTTTGACCTACCTACTTAGGAAAACAAAAGCTAAAATATTCTCAAAACTTCAATCTAATTTTTGCTGGGAACTAGAACACATCAAGTTGAAGAAAGTAGCAACAAGCACACAAATCTGGAATTCAAATCACATACAGTTTACTAATCTTGAAAACATGAATTACATTGAAAGCTTCAAACTCTACTCTTCATCCTTTGCTTCCTACTTTGAAAATAAACCTATACACGTGCCTTCTCTTTTATAGATTGAGAAGAAGAGTAGGTACAATGAATTTAGATGCATGCAGAATAGTGCCTCAATTGGATCTGAGGCATGCAAGCATGCATCCTCCTTGAAATTTGTGCCTTAACTACTAGGTTGCATGCACTTTGCTATCCCCCATATTTGCTCACATGTTACAACTGGTTTTCATGGTTATCCTAGCGTGAATTGAGCAAAACATAACTCTTTTTTCAAACCCTTGGTTCTCCAATGCCCTTGTTCAAATGAGGACATATGATATATGGTTGGAAAGCTCTTTCCAAATCCCTAATTCTTCAAGGCACATCTTTTTAAGTTGTTTTTGTTGGTTTTTGGGTCGTTTTTCAGTAGTTTGGTACTCTTGGAGGGTGGATCTGACTCATCCTAGCCCTGTTTGGGAAATGCCATATATGGTTGAAAAACTCTTTCCAAGACCTTTCCAAAGGTGTAGATTGCTCAACAAGACTCATAGGGGTTTGAGAGAGCTAGGGTCATCTTTCAGGATGTTTTTCCAACTTTTTGGAGCTATTTCTAGCACTTGGTTTGACCTTATTGCATTGGTGGATCATTGCCACAAGTTATGCAGGAGTTACACACGCATTTGGACCATTCTTCATCACCTTCGACTGTTGGCATATCCTCTAGAGGCTTCTTGAGGACGTTGGATCACTTTATTAGAGGGCCATACCACACATGTGGCTATTGGGATGACTTTCCTTGGTTTTTGGATGGAGCACTCTAGGGTTTGACCCTACTTTGGGCCGTTTTCTCTACTTGGAACTTGATTTGATGGAGCTCTACCTTGTTTGAGCCTTGAGGCACTTCTCATCCATTTCTTTGACTTTGGGGCTAGACGTCACACTTGGAGGATGTTTTTGGCCCACTCTGTGGCCTATTTGGTGAAGCGCTTTAGGGTTTTGGAGTGCATTCATGATGTTTGTTGTATATTGGACCATATCTAGTGGAGCCCTCCTCTTGGAGCCATTATGTATCACTTTGATGTATTTGACCCTTTCTTTTGGGCCGTATGTATCTTGGACATTGTACATGTGGCATTGACCACATGATATTTTGAATATTGTTAGAGTTTGTTAGGGTTTTAGTAGAGGTTATTCATTGTTTACTCCACCCTAGGCTAGATCTAGGATTTTATTGTTATTTATTGTAAAAGACGTTGAGCTCCTCTTCTATATAAGAGAGCCTCTTGCTCATTTGTACTCATGGTTGGATTTTGAGAGCTCTCTCTTTTGGAGCCTACTAGACATATCTTTCATGGTACAATTTGAAGTGTAAGGGTTTACTCTCCATTCAAAGTGTGGCATCCATATTTGTTCCTATTTCTAATGTTGCTAATGGATTGTAAAATAACTTAGAACTTGTTAATTAGGGCCAATTAAAAGGGTAAAATTGCCTCATTGGAAGGGTTTTATGTGAGGATTGTATTCCTCTATCTCCCTTTGATGTTTTATGCATGATTAGATTACATTTTTTTGTTCATCTTTCTAGATTAAGAGCTTTTAATACTTCATTGTATGAGGTAGACCCTAGTTGACATTTTTTTGATGTGGCATTACTCTTAGGACATCCTAGCCGATTTCTACATTCATTTTTCAGCAAGTTAGGGTTTATTTGTGACCTATGCATACAGTCCTATTTTCCCTAACCTTTCATGAACCAAACCCCTTTCTTGGAATAGCCTCCTTTGACTCCATTTTCCCTAGGGTTTGGCATTAGTCTTCATGGTCCTCCTATCACCCTTTTTATCTATCTATACTACAAAAAGACCTAACATTTTACTAAGGACATCTCTTCATATCACCTTGTGCCTCATTACCGAGCTTTAGCAATCCTATCCCAAGAGTAGCAACTCTATAAGCCCCTCTTTAGTTGGAGAAAAGCCAACCTAAAGTGTAGAGAGGGAGTCATTGAGTTGACAATGGGTGAGCTTTGTTCTTTGGGGCTTTAATCATACATGTTAGTTCATGCTGTAACATACTTCACTAAATTGAGCTAGGCTGGATGTGTCTTACCTAACAAATGCATCCAAATTTAAATTAGAAACTTAATGCATGCAAATTTTAACTAAAGCAAAACCAGAAATAGAACTGAACTGCTAAATATAGAAAGGCATCTAATTTGGAACTAAACTGAGGATAACACATGCATGCATCCTCCATCTCCCTCTTCATAAATGCTCCTGCACCCTCATTGCTGTTGTATGGATTAGCTGAAGGGGGATGGTCCCCTTGCTTGTGGTACAGACCTGCACATCTGTCACACATGCCTTCTCTTTGTGCATTCAGGTCTTCTCTGCATGCTGTTGACATTAATTGCACTCTGCCACACTTTTTGAGGTACTAAAAATCCAACATAAGGAGACAATGTCACCTTCCTTTGAACTCGTATCACTTAATCTGGTGCTTTTCCAACCATAGGGGGCTTCCCTAATTAGTCTTAAGGTATCCGTAGATAATAAAAAAGGGTAAGTATGGCTTTAAACTGATGAAATATGCCACTGTCTGGATTAAAATCAGCAAGGTGGAAAGCAGGCAGCAAGCACACAAACCTAGAGATTGAATCTAAATGCAAAAAATACTAGTTAAAGGCCTAAATGGATGATAATCTACTACTGTTCTGTGTTAAAAATTGCAAAAACAGAAAGCAAAATTGTTCGACAAAACAGGGTATTTCAAGACAGGTCATACCCCTTAAGCAATCGCTCACAAAAACAGATCATAGATCGACACACCAATGTATTGCGTGCTTAAAACATTTAGAGAGGGAAACAGTCCACAGCCCCAGCCAACACAGCCACTTGGGGCAAAATTTTAATGCAATGAAAAATATTTTGCATATGAGTTTCTCACAATCAATCATCAGCAAATGAACCTCTATTCTCTATAAATAGAGATCATGGACCAATCAGGTGTCAAGCCATGGATCAATATAGCTGTTATCATCAAGGAGAAGATGAACAGTTGGATCAGTTTATGTTTAGAACATATCATGATTATTGGATTACATAAGTATAAATGCATACTAAAGAAGCACACTTTACCTACAGACACGTTAGACCAAGTTGATCTTAACTAACTCCCAAGTGTCTAAATATTTTAACAAAAAGTCACTCAAAAACACTATAAAGGATGAGAATTAAATGCTAGATGCGAGGACACATGCGAATCGATACATTTAGATTATAGTAACGTCCTATTTCTGTATAAAAAGTAAAAAACCAGCATGCAAAACTTGTTGTCTTTTGACAGAAAATACTAAATTAAATGCAACTAGATGATTCTAAGTGATCCTAAATGCATGGAAACATAGAAAAGCTAAGTTGCACGAAACATGGAAACATCTACAAGTTTCGGAAATGGGAATGCTTTGAAATGTGACCCCCCCAAAATTGGTACGTCATGGGAACCACGGTATATATATTTATATATATAGCTTTTTTAATAACACATTGTCTCACAATAAAGTATGAATGAGAGGTTAACTTGTAGGTAGCTTTAGAAATGATTTAGAGTCTATTTTGTTTTCATTTTCCATAAACTAGGGTTTTTAAGATTTCCTATGGGTCCTAAGCTGCTCATGAACCCTTGGAGGTTTCCAAGAAGTTTCCGAGAAGTTTCCAAGTTTCTGCGAGTTTTCGGCATCAGTGCGTGGACATTTTAGGAGTTTCGTGCAACATAGTAGAAAAGACTATAATACCTCTTCCTAAATCTGTACAAAAAAAGCAGACCAGTAAGATAAGTTGGGATAGAAAATGCAGAGTTTCACTTGGATACAACCTCAAAAGTTGTGTTCAAGTGGCTTTCTTGCAATCTAATCCAAAACAACTTAGTAAGTATGAAAGATATTTAATAAGTTCGCCTTTTAGAATGATTAAACAAGTAATTTAAATAACTGTTGCCCTGTATAGAGTTATACGAATGATAGAAAGTAGGCATGGCAAACTAAACTATTTGAATCCTACAAGCTCAAATTCTTAACAAGATTGCATTGAATGTGTCAGTGCCAGAAATTGTTCTCAAACTACAGAAGAACAAGCCAACACAATCTCATAAAACATAATAAAACAAGATAGGTTTTTTTTTTAGGGTTTTGGTTGTACAGTTTATAAACAAGGGGGTAAAAACTTTACACGGCTAAAGCAAACACTAAATCATGCACAATTTAAGGACTGAGATGCATAACATATAAAACATAAACCAGATACAATAATCACAGCATTAAATTCCATCCACAGTTAACAAGCACTTCATGAATAATAACCTTAAACAAGAAATGAATATATCGACTGAGTGATTAGACAAATCAGAAATGGAATCAACCAATAGACTAAAAAGGGCTTATAGTTGCATATATTTCATAATTCAGTCATGAAAAACACATAAGAGTTTTTACACTTAGCTCATAAACCCCAACTTAATAGCCTCCCCTTGCAACAAAAATCGAGCCCTTGGTCCTTTCCCAAACTTACATTTATCTTGTTTTTTCAAAAACAGTTATATAACTGAACAAACTACCTTTAGGTCATCTATTGAATTGTTCAATAAAACCATCATTATACAAAAATGAAATAACTTTTAAAAACTAACTAATAATTGCTTTTCTTAAAGAACTTTTACAATTCTTTTGCTGCCTCTGCTAAAAGAGCAATTCCTTCTCAAGCCTGGGTCTTTCTTCTGGCCTTTTGGTGATCCGCTTCCAAATCTTCAACTCTTTTTGTCAGCTCCTCATTCTGTTGTGTCAGCTCTTGAATAGTTTGTTTTAGTTCTGTAAACAGGCTCTTTGTCTATCTCTTTCTTTTTAAAGCCTCTTTAGAAACTGAAATTAGTTCCTGATAATGACTATTTACCTCTTCCAAATCTTCTCTCAGTCTTCTATTTGCAGTCACTAATCCTTCATTGGTCTCATGCAGGTACTCAATCTGATACTTGTATTGTTTGATACTCCTCTGCAAATTTTCATTTTCAGAATCAATGCACCTTCCTTCTGATACTGGATGCATTCCTTTTGGCATCCAAGGGATTTTCAGCTTTCTGAAGATCTCTTCATCTTCTTCCATATGCTTTGTCAAAGTCACAGGGGTTTCTGAATACTCATTGGCTTTAATATTTCATTGGACTGATTGCTCAGCAACCTCTCCTTTCTCTACACAAGAGCTCTTTAAATCATTTTGACGCTGGTCTAAAATCATCTTCTTTCGAACCTCCTTGAATATTTCTGAGATCTTGGTTTCAGTGAAAACTGGTTTATTTTCTGAAACTATTTGCTTTTTTACCCTTCATAACCTTTTTATTTTGATCTTCATTGTCTTCTAATACTTACTGAGATGAAGAATCTTCAATTACTATAATATTCTTTTCAGCGAGTTTAGGGTTTAACGGCTTCTTCATATTTAATCTGAGTTTGTTCTTTGGCCTAGTCTTGGGCCTCCAAGCTGTTTGAATTTCTCCTAACATTTTTACAACTTTCCCTTGATGTGTAATAGAAGCTAGTTCGACAACTTTCATTTTCTTCCCTCGTGACATTGTCTCTTCTTCAGAATGTGTATGTATATCCTGTTAGGTGTGAACCCTAGCTTCATCAGATAATGACATTTCCTCTTCTTCAGAGAGTACTGTAATAGGAACTTGTTCCTGCGCTTTCACATCTTCCTTTACACCTTGGTTCAATCCTTCAGGAAAAGCATCTTCTACAGGCTCCATTTCCTTCACTTCTGACTTTGAAACTTTGTTTTCCTCAATATTGATTTGCTGTTCAATTTCAAAGTTTTTATTTTCTTGGTTCATAGATTTTCCTGGTTCACTATGTTTTTCATTCTTGACTGTGACTTTCTTTTTAAGCTTTTTGACCAAATTCTGACCCTTATTCAATTGTCTCTTCTGAGACTGCTCTTCCTTCTCTGTTTGAAAACCAGACCAAAATAGGAAATAGTCCCATGTTTTCTCCTGCTTTCGAAGTACAGTATTTATGACTAGTTTTATAAGCCCATGATGAAACACAGATTGTTTGGTGTGATCTTGATGCTCCCTCACCCTGCTAGACATCTTTTGTAAACTTTTCAAGAAGAAGAATGGGAGATTCATTTTGGCTTCATGGCTGAGATGTTGCAAAAACCTAAAATGATACTTGAAAACAAATGCAAATCTCCCTTCACAAGTGATATAACTCTGCAGGATTTTGATTAGCTCTATCTCTTCTGGTTTAAATTTCTGAGTAGGTACTCCCTTTCCCCAATCTACTACTGCATCTAGAAGTAAGTATTTATGTGCATCAAAGGTGAAAGGTACTTTTTAAAACCAGTATTCACCCTCATCTAAGATCCCTGTAGCTTCTGCTAACAATTCTCTGGTCAACTTAAACTTCAAAGTATCAAAAGTCTAAACCCAGCTCATGTCTGAAGGTTCAACTTTATTAGTTTTACCACTTCTTTTCATTTTGAATGACTGTCAAATTGCTTCTTTCAGTAAAACAAACTCTAAAACTATTCAAATCTTGACAATTTGACAGGCAATGCTATATTGGGAAACCAAAACCCCAAACTGGACTCTATCGTTTAAACTGATAAATGCCTTAACTCCATTTACAGAAAATTCGACCTTAAGTATGAATTAGGTTTACATACTAATAATCTTCATTCAATTCCATCATTAATCCTTTGCTTGGCAAAAACCCAAATACATGGACTTTGATATCAATTCGCAGCCTACCTGTGAAAATGATGGATCCAGGTGCTAGAATCGTGCTTTCTTGACTGTCAGGTGTCCAATTTCATTCCTCAATCTTCTTTGACCACTATGATAACTCCAAACGATCGCCCCTCAAACCCTAATTTTTCGACCTGTTTCAATATTTAATTACACACTGCGAACACTTCGCCACGAACTCATCTGATCTACATGCACTTCAGGGGATACGAAATTCAAGGCGAAATTTGTCTCATCCTGTTTAATCATCATTATTCCATCACTCTGCAACAGACCACCGCAACTTGCCCTCATGATGATTTGCTTGAAGAATTAACACCCGTCACAATGATCATTCTAGAGGAAACATGTATCAAATCCATCAGCCAAGTATGAATGACCTCTCATGTGTGAGAATTTTAAAAAATTTGAACCAAAAATGATGATTTTCGAACTGCGCGATTTTCTTGTAGCGCATGTGGAATTTTTTCAAGCTTGCGCTATAAGAAAGTTTGCTTTAATGATTTTCAAAAATATAACAACTAGCAATGATTTAACTTTGGTAAACTGATCTAGATCAAAACTTTATGATATTTTAGGACCTTTTTAATTCATATAAACATTCTATAAGCTCCCTAACTGTGAATTTCGATAAATAAAATCAAAATTGAAAAATAAAACTAAGAAATCATATAAACATGAAAGTTAAAGAAAAAAGATTCAAACTATCCTAAGAAACAAAATTTTCTAGGAGAAATGAACAAAACCAAGTTTCAAAACATAAACAAATGCATTAAAAATGAGAAACAAAAACATGCTCTAACATCTGGCTCCTGCTACGGGATGAAGTCCTCCCTATGAGGCTTCAAGAACTTGTAGATCAGTGCCTTCTGTGTTGTAACTGCAACTGCCTGCTACTCTACAAAAATTCCATTGGGTCATGGAGTCTTTATTCTGTTATTCACACCGGTATATACAATGAAAGTCCAGTACTTACCTCACAAGATGTAAAAATGTTTGAGGAATCGTCCATTAACTGGACTAGACAATTCCTCACCATCCAAAGTCTGTAGCACAAAAGTATTGTTTTCTAGAATCTTTGATACTATGAAAGGACCAAACCAAAGATTATCAAACTTGCCATGCTTTTCTTTCTGCTCCTTTCTAGCATCCCACCTCAAGACCATATCTCCATTTGAAAATGTATTCTCCTTGATTTTTCTGTCAAACCTTTCTTTAACCTTTGTCCTGTATAGATGAGCTTTTTTCCTCTACTGTTTCACGTTTCTGCTGTAATTCTATCAATGCATAAATTCTTCTTTGAATATCACTGGGTTCCTCTTGACTATCCTGAAGAAATTTCATCACTGGAATACCAAGTTGGACAGGAAACACTACATCAATACCATAAACCAATTGAAAAGGAGAGGTTCCAATGGCCTTTTTGATTGTTATTCTGTCTGCCCACAATGCATATTTTAACATAGAGTCCCAAGATCGTTTATTCTGCTTCAATAACTTCTTGATACTCTGAATAATACTCTTATTAGTTGACTCAGCTAACCCATTTCCCTGAGGATAATAAGGTGTTGAGTGTTTCAAAATAATTCCATTCTTTTCATAGAATGCCACCATAACTTTATATTTAAAAGCTTCAGCATTATCAGTCAATAATTTCCTAGGACATCCAAACCTGCTAAGAATATTTTCCTGAATAAACTCTATGATCACCTTATCTGTTGCATTTCTTGTGGGAATGGCTTCTACCCATTTAGTAACGAAATCTGTAGCAGTCAAAATCCATTTATGCTGCCTTGAAGAGGAAAGATTTATCTCTCCTATGAAGTTCAAACCCCACTGTTGAAATGGGGCATTTACTGCAATTGACTTTAGTGGTAATGACGGCAACTTTTGCTTACCAACAAACTTTTGACAAGGGATACATGCTCTTACCTGCTGATATACATCTGAAAATAAAGAAGGCCAATAGTATCCAGCTCTTAGAATTTTATAAGCTGTTGCTTTCCAATACTTATGCCCCCCACATGCACCTTCATGTGATTCAGATATTACTTCTTCAATTTCTGGCTTATCCAAACCAGTGTTATCGGAACTGGACCGGAACCGGCAAAACCGGCCGGTCTGACCGGTTTACAGGGTTGGCCGGTCCGGTCAGCAAAAAAATTTCAAAAAACCGGATTTTTGTCCAGACCGGGTATGGAACCGGCCAAAACCGGCCGAATCGGTCAAAAACCGGCCGGTCTGGACTGGGGACTCAGGAAACTCAATTTAAAAAAAGAAAAAACCAGAAAATAAAACTTTGCTAATGTACTTTGGAGCCTCTTTGTTAATGTACTTTGGTTCAGAACCTTAGACATGTATTGCACTAGGTGCTATTTTGGATATTTGCACCCATATTTGCTATATATATGAGAAACTTTGCATATATTTTGTATTAATGGTCTGGATTCATATGTATGCACATGAATTTATATATGTTTTTTACAAAATATGAATATTTTATGTATTTTTTAGTCAACCGGTTTTTTACCCGGTTTTTTGCCGGTTCCGGTTCGGTTCACATTTTGGGCTTCGCCGGTTCAATGACCGGTCCGGTTCCGATAACATTGATCCAAACATCTAAGTAAAATACCTCCTGGATCTTTCCAAAACAACTGTTGTTCTATCAAACAATATTTAGTAGTTTTCAACTTTAATGACCAAGCAGCTTTCTTGTCTAGATGTTTTGGACATTGTAAATACAAAAGAAAATGTACAATATCTGCATACCATGTGGATTCTGCATAGTGGTCCATAATCTTTTCTTTCTCCTGCTCTGCTTGAAATTCTTCCTGTGCTGGTTGTTCTGCCATGAGATGTAGACCTAGAACTTGGCAATTTGAATCAGGTAACAATTTAGCCAAACCTTGCCCCTTTACTAGCTTTGTAGGTCTAATGTCCACATCATATTCCATTATTTTTGCAATCCACTTCCCTTTTTTTTCCTCACTGTCAGGTTGAGTCAAAACATCCTTAATGGCAGCATTAGAAACATAAGCAATAACCTTGGAATGCAAAACATAAATTTTGAAAAACTTCAATGCTTTTACCAATGAGTAAGCCTGCTTCTATAAAGTGCTGTATTTTAGTTCTGAGTCTCTGAGAGTCTTGCTGAAAAATGCAATTGGCTGTTCAAGACCATCCTTAAGCTTCTGTAATAAAACAACAGCCAATGTATCCTCAGATGTAAAATAAAAAGTTAAAAATTCCTTTGTAAAATCAGGACTTACTAATACTGGTGCTTCTGTAAGAGCCATCTTAATCTTTTCAAATGAGTTTTTTGCTTCTGCAGTCCACTTGACCTCCTAATCCTTCTTCAACATAGCCGTAATCTGTTTAATGGTTTCAGCAAAATTTGGTATGAACCAACGCAGAAAATTAATTTTACCAATAAAAGATTGTACATCCTTCTTGCTCGTTGGTAAACCTTTTTTGAGAATTGCTTTCACCCTTTCCGGATCAATCCTTATGCCATCAGTTGAAACTAAATGACCCAATAACTTACCTTCTTGTACAGCAAAATGTGATTTTTTTGGATTGAGAGATAAACCATATTTTCTGCATTTCAGAAAAGTTTGTTTTAAGTGTTTTAGATGCTCATCATCAGATTGTGAAAAGACTGTAATATCATCTAAGTAAATCACTACAAACTTATCTCTTTCCCCTACAAAGGTTATGTCCATAGCTCTTTGAAAAGTAGCTCCAGCATTCATTAATCCAAAAGGCATTTTATTGTACATGAAAGTACCTCAAGGAGTAGTAAAAGCTGTCTTTTCTTTATCATCAGGGTGCCTGGAAATTTGATTATATCCTGAAAACCATCAACCATAGAAATTCTTTGTGTACCAACTACCTTCTGCAATATTTGTTCTATTTTTGGCAAAGGGTAATTATCCTTCAATGAAGACCTATTCAAATTTCGAAAATCAACACACAGTCTGATTTCACCATTCTTTTCCCTGACAGGAACAAAATTGGCTACCCATGAAGAATATCTGAGAGGAACTATAATCTTAGCATCTAACAACTTTTTAACTTCCTTTTCTATAATGGGAAACAAAGCAGGATTGATCCTCCTTAATTTCTGTCTGAAAGGTTTAACCTTTGGTTTTAATGGTACTTTATGCTGTATAATACTTGTATCATATGTCTTCAAATCTTCATATGACCAAGCAAAAACATCAACATACTCTTTTAACAGCTTGATGTATCTGTTTCTCTGTTTTGTTGTGAGTGCCTTTGAAATCTTCACCATTCTGGGATGTTCATGGGTGCCAATATTACAGTCCATTACATTTTTTTCTAAAGATTGTACAACTGGTTTTAAAGGTGTATCATCTTTTGAAAATATCCTCTCTAAAGGCCCCAGATCCTTAGGAATGAAATTACTTTTAAGCTCAATAATCTTGTGACCTGCAATCTCATTTTCTGCAATACTCTCTACATGTTCAATTTCATCATTTTGCTCTTGGTTAATTACAGAATTGGAAAACTCACCTGTCAGCTCTAAAAATCTTTTTATCTCAAAATCATCTTCAAAGACTCTCCATTGCTTTATATTATCAGGCACAGAAGGTCTGTACCTAACTTCAATAGGATACTTCAGCGGTGTTGTTTTGGGAATCCTGAAATGTGTGGCTGCTAAGGCAAGAGAATCAACAGTTTGGTTATGATCCCTAGGAATATAAGTGATATTAAAAACCACAAAGTAATTGTCTATCATATCCCATACTTCATTGCGGTACACTTTCAGCAAATCTTGTTTACTTGATAGTTGTTCCTTACTTGCTGAACAACCAACTCGGAGTCGCCATACACAGAAATCTGCTGAATACCTAAATTTTTTGCAGCTTTCAAACCTAACAACAAAGCTTCATATTCTGCAGTATTATTAGTGGTAATAAATTCCAATTTATACATTAACCTTACTGCTTCACCACCAGGAGATATTAGAAGAACCCCTGCTCCAACACCTTCTTTGGATGATGATCCATTGAAATACATTTGCCAAAGTTCATCTTCTTGTTCCCTAGTGCATTTGACTGATTTTTCTTTTTCAACTTGCAATAAGCCAACCGTATCATTATCATCACTAAAATGCGACATACAAGTATCCAAATATTTTTCAACAGCATACAATGGATGATTTGTAGGATTTTTGTCATCAGTCACAATATAAGCAAACTGTAATTCTCTATACAATATTCTGTTTTCACCTCCAAAGACAAGAATGGTTGCATATGTTAAGTCCATCTGTAGAGTTCCACCATCCTTCTTGGCCCAAGATCTAGAGAGGAGCAATCCAAACTTAGGTGTAATGTTTGCTACTACTACATCCATAATAATCACACTCTTCATTGGTAGCTGAGCTAAACTAACCATCATATCCTTTATCACTCCTAAACATTTTACAGCTCGTGAATCAAAAGCATACAAGTCATGATGAGGTTTTGGTATGCTCAAACCTAAAGCCTCCAAGACAGCTTTTGGCATTAGGTTATGAGATGCTCCTGAATCCAAAAGGCAATTATGTATCATTTGCTCATGAATGGTTAGTGTGATGTAAAAAGGAGGAGATGCACTTGCCTCATTTTCAGTTTTTTTTGCCAAAGTTGACCCATCTTTGGCGCCGTTGCCGGGGACAAAGCTGAAAGCCTACTTTCCCTGGGTTATTCATCATTTAACTAGTTTTGAGAGGTGGACTTAAACCAACAAATTTTAGAAGACTACATTTCACCAAATATTTCACAGTGGCTACTAAAAGAATTGGGACAAGAAGTAGACCTAGTTCACCTTTTCAACTAGGTGTCTTAGACCTAGAACAAATTTTGAAAACAACTAGGAAAATCAAAAGGTCTCAGTCATCTCCAGCCCTATGTAACCCTTATCAACTAGACATATCATCACCTTTTTCTGTTCTTAAGGAAGAGGAACAAGATTCATCTTGGTTGAAGCTTACAACCCTGTTAGTAATTTTTAGGTTTTTACTGATCCTCAATCTTTCAAGAAAGCAAAAGACTTTATCTCCTGGAAAAATCCCTTTATTTCACCTCAAAGTTGGTAAAACTCCTTTTCAGCCAAGTTCTAGTCAAGTCTTTGCATCATCTAAACTAGTCAACTTAAAGATGGCAGCCCAAAATCAGCCATTAGATATGATGGACCAAATGGTGGCAGCTAGGTATGCACCTCTAGTTTTGCCTCAGCCCTTCAATGCTCTCCCTGGGGGAGATTACCAAAAATACTTACCTAGGTTTAATGGACAAGGTGAGACCACAGCTGAGGAGCATTGGGATGCATTTCTCAGCTATGCAGATAATCATAATATTGAGGCAAAGGATGTGTGGAATAAGATGTTTGCACAAAGTCTTGATGCAGAGGTCAGAAAATGGTTCAGAGAGTTACCTGCAAATTCTATTACTATAATAGAAGAGCTTCAGGATCTTTTCATGAGACAGTGGGGTGATACTAAGGATCACACATATTACGTTACTGAGTTTGGAGCTCTTAGAAGAAAGAAAGATGAGACCATAGCTGATTTTTCGAAGAGGTTCAATAAGATGTATAGCATAATTGCTGCAGAGATAAAACCTTCTGAAACTTCTGCAAAACTAACTTATGCTAATGGTTTTGATCATGAATTTTCCCTACTCTTGAGAGAAAGAAGACCTGTTACTTTACTTAACATGCAGGAGTCAGCATTAGAAGTGGAGTCTAATATATTAGCTTCTAATAGACTGAAGGGAAACTCAGCTCAACAGATATATGACAGGAAGGGTAAGAAAGAGGCAGCTCCAGGGGTTTCAACATCCCACTCTGCAGAAGGTAAAATTGATGAGATGGCCAAGCTAGTGAAAATCCTAACAGCAAAACTAAACAAGTTGGAATTAGAGAAAAATTCAAATAAACCTGTTCAAGATGGAGACAGAAACCCTAATAATCCAAATCAATTCAGGAGATAGTTTGCACCTCGTTTCATTCCAAGAGAAAGAAGAAACAATGATATACAATGAGAAAGGAGAGAAACTGAGGATCAAAAGGTGCCACCACTACTTCAGAATAATGTAATTGATGAAAGAGAAATAGAAGAAGAAGAGTTCTTTGAGGATCTAGATTAGGATATGAATTATTTTGGAGAATAGTTGACTGAAGGTTTTGTGACTGAGGAAGATTTTTTAAACTCAGAATATTATGATGTAGATGTATTTGAAACATAAAATGATTTAGATCTTGAAGTGACTGCTGTAACTGCGGATACATATCAGACTGATCCAAAGAAAACCTTAAATTTAAGATCAGGGCCAAAACAAGTGGTTCAAAATCCTAAGAAAAATGTAGTTTTGCCTCCTAAACAACAGTCTGATCTAGCATTAGAGAAAAAACAGAATCAGGATAAACAAAAGAGGATTATTGAAGTTGAAGAGGTGAATAAAAGTATGCAGAATTTCAATCTTGAAAATGAATTATGCAAAATCAAGATCCCTATGCCTTACACTGAGTTGATGAAGAATCCTTCTTACAAAAATTCAGTTTTGAAAATGATTGGTTTAGCAAACAGTCAACTTCTCTCTGACACAGTGAATTTACAAGAGGAAAGTCCTAAAATTTTTATTGGGTCAGCTTTGGCAGAAAAAATTGAAAATGAGGCAAGTGCATCTCCTCCCTTTTACATCACACTAACCATTCATGAGCAGATGATACATAATTGCCTTTTGGATTCAGGAGCATCTCATAACCTAATGCCAAAAGTTGTCATGGAGGCTTTAGGTTTGAGCATAACAAAACCTTATCATGACTTGTATGTTTTTTATTCATGAGCTGTAAAATGTTTAGGAGTGATAAAGGATATGGTGGTTAGTTTAGCTCAGCTACCAATTAAGAGTGTGATTATGGATGTAGTAGTAGCAGACATTACACCTAAGTTTGGATTGCTCCTCTCTAGATCTTGGGCCAAGAAGGTTGGTGGAACTCTACAGATGGACTTAACATATGCAACCATTCCTGTCTTTGGAAGTGAAAACAGAAGATTGTATAGAGAATTATAGTTTGCTTATATTGTGATTGATGACAAAAATCCTACAAATCATCCATTGTATGCTGTTGAAAAATATTTGGGTACTTGTATTTTGCATTTTAGTGATGATAATGATATTGTTGGCTTATTGCAAGTTGAAAAAGGAAAATCAGTCAAATGCACTAGGGAACAAGAAGATGAACTTTGGCAAATGTATTTCGATGGATCATCATCCAAAGAAGGCGTTGGAGTAGGGGTTCTTCTAATCAATGTTACAAATATCGTGTCGGCAAATATATCGCCAAGGGTCCAAAAAGAAATTATCGGAATTATCGGTGAAAATGTCGGCAAAATAAAAAATACAAAAATATTTAAAAATACAAAAAATCACAACACATTTGAAAATATCGGCAAATATTGCCATAAAATCGGCAAATATCGCGAAAAATCGGTAAATATCGCCAAAAAATTGTCAAATATCGTGAAAAAATCGGGAAAAATCGAGGAAAATATCGGGGTGATATATCGCTAGCGAGTTAACATCGCGATGTTGCCGATATATCGGCGATGTTTGTAACACTGCTTCTAATATCTCCTGGTGGTGAAGCAGTAAGGTTAATATATAAATTGGAACTTATTACCACCAATAATACTGCAGAATATGAAGCTTTGTTGTTAGGTTTGAAAGCTGCAAAAGATTTAGGTATTCAGCAGATTTCTGTGTATGGCGACTCCGAGTTGGTTGTTCAGCAAGTAAGGAACAACTATTAAGTAAAACAAAATTTGCTGAAAGTGTACCACAATGAAGTATGGAATATGATAGACAATTACTTTGTGGTTTTTAATATCACTTATATTCCTAGGGATCATAACCAAACTGCTGATTCTCTTGCCTTAGCAGCCACACATTTCAGGATTCCCAAAACAACACAGCTGAAGTATCCTATTGAAGTTAGGTACAGACCTTCTGTGCTTGATAATATAAAGCAATGGAGAGTCTTTGAAGATGATTTTGAGATAAAAAGATTTTTAGAGCTGACAGGTGAGTTTTCCAATTCTGTAATTGACCAAGAGCAAGATGATGAAATTGAACATGTAGAGGGTATTGCAGAAAATGAGATTGCAGGGCATAAGATTATTGAGCTTAAAAGTAATTTCATTCCTAAGGGTTTGGTGCCTTTAGAGAGGATATTTTCAAAGGATGATACACCTTTAAAACCAGTTGTACAATCTTTAGAAGAAAATGTAATGGACTGTAATATTGGCACCCATGAACATCCCGGAATGGTGAAGATTTCAAAGGCACTCACAACAGAGCAGAGAAACAGATACATCAAGTTGTTGAAAGAGTATGTTGATGTTTTTGCTTGGTCATATGAAGATTTGAAGACATATGATACAAGTATTATACAGCATAAAGTATCATTAAAACCAAAGGTTAAACCTTTTAGACAGAAATAAAGGAGGATCAATCCTGCTCTGTTTCCCATTATAGAAAATGAAGTTGAAAAGTTGTTAGATGCTAAGATTATAGTTCCTCTCAGATATTCTTTATGGGTAGCCAATTTAGTTCTTGTCAGAGAAAAGAATGGTGAAATCAGACTGTGTGTTGATTTTTGAAATTTGAATAGGTCTTCATTGAAGGATAATTACCCTTTGCCAAAAATAGAACAAATATTGCAGAAGGTAGTTGGTGCACAAAGAATTTCTATGGTTGATGGTTTTTCAAGATATAATCAAATTGCCATGCACCCTGATAATAAAGAAAATACAGCTTTTACTACTCTTTGGGGTACTTTCATGTACGATAAAATGCCTTTTGGATTAATGAATGCTGGAGCTACTTTTCAAAGAGTTATGGACATAGCCTTTGTAGGGGAAAGAGATAAGTTTGTAGTGATTTACTTAGATGATATTATAGTCTTTTCACAATCGGATGATGAGCATCTAAAACATTTAAAACAAACTTTTCTGAAATGCAGAAAATATGGTTTATCTCTCAATCCAAAAAAATCACATTTTGCTATACAAGAAGGTAAGTTATTGGGTCATTTAGTTTCAGCTGATGGCATAAGGATTGATCCGGAAAGGGTGAAAGCAATTCTCAAAATAAGTTTACTAAGGAGCAAGAAGGATGTACAATCTTTTATTGGTAAAATTAATTTTCTGCGTTGGTTCATACCAAATTTTGCTGAAATCATCAAACAGATTACAACTATGTTGAAGAAGGATCAGGAGGTCAAGTGGACTGCAGAAGCAAAAAACTCATTTGAAAAGATTAAGATGGCTCTTACGGAAGCACCAGTATTAGTAAGTCCTGATTTTACAAAGGAATTTTTAACTTTTTCTTTTGCATCTGAGGATACATTGGCTGTTGTTTTATTACAGAAGCATAAGGATGGTCTTGAACAACTAATTGCATTTTTCAGCAAGACTCTCAGAGACTCAGAGCTAAAATACAACACTTTAGAGAAGCAGGCTTACTCATTGGTAAAAGCATTGAAGTTTTTCAGAATTTATGTTTTGCATTCCAAGGTTATTGCTTATGTATCTAATGCTGCCATTAAGGATTTTTTGACTCAACCTGACAGTGAGGGAAAAAGAGAGAAGTGGATTGCAAAAATAATGGAATATGATGTGGACATCAGACCTACAAAGCTAGTAAAGGGACAAGGTTTGGATAAATTGTTAGTTAATTCAAATTGCCAAGCTTTAGGTCTACATCTCATGGCAGAACAACCAGCACAGGAAGAATTTCAAGTAGAGCAGGAGAAAGAAAAGATTATGGACCACTATGCAGAATCCACATGGTATGCAGATATTGTACATTTTCTTTTGTATTTACAATGTCCAGAACATCTAGACAAGAACACTGTTTGGTCATTAAAGTTGAAAACTACTAAATATTGTTAGATAGAACAACAGTTGTTTTGGAAAGATCCAAGAGGTATTTTACTTAGATGTTTGGATAAGCCAGAAATTGAAGAAGTAATATCTGAATCACATGAAGGTGCTTGTGGGGGACATAAGTATTGGAAGGCAAGAGCTTATAAAATTCTAAGAGCTGGATACTATTGGCCTTCTTTATTCTCGGTTGTATATCAACAGGTAAGAGCATTATCCCTTGTCAGAAGTTTGTTGGTAAGCAAAAGTTGCTATCATTACCGTTAAAGTCAATTGCAGTAAATGCCCCATTTCAGCAGTGGGGTTTGGACTTCATAGGAGAGATAAATCCTTCCTCTTCAGGGCAACATAAATGGATTTTGACTGCTACAGATTTCTTTACTAAATGGGTAGAAGCCATTCCCATGAGAAATGCAACAGATAAGGCGATCATAGAGTTTATTCAGGAAAATATTCTTAGCAGGTTTGGATGTCCTAGGAAATTATTGACTGATAATGTTCAAGCTTTTAAATCTAAAGCTATGGTGGCATTCTGTGAAAAGAATGGGATTATTTCGAAACACTCAACACCTTATTATCCTCAGGGAAATGGGTTAGCTGAGTCAACTAATAAGAGTATTATTCAGAGTATCAAGAAGTTATTGAAGCAGAATAAACGATCTTGGGACTCTATGTTAAAATATGCATTGTGGGCAGACAGAATAATAATGAAAAAGGCCATTGGAATCTCTCATTTTCAATTGGTTTATGGTATTGATGTAGTGTTTCCTGTCCAACTTGGTATTCCAGTGATGAAATTTCTTCAGGATAGTCAAGAGGAACCCAATGATATTCAAAGCAGAATTTATGCACTGATAGAATTACAGCAGAAACGTGAAATAGTAGAGGAAAAAAGCTCAGCTATACAGGACACAGGTTAAAGAAAGGTTTGACAGAAAAATCAAGGAGAATACCTTTTCAAATGGAGATATGGTCTTGAGGTGGGATGCTAGAAAGGAGCAGAAAGGAAAGCATGGCAAGTTTGATAATCTTTGGTTTGGTCCTTTTATAGTATCAAAGATTCTAGAAAACAATACTTTTGTGCTACAGACTTTGGATGGTGAGGAATTGTGTAGTCCAGTTAATGGACGATTCCTCAAACATTTTTACAGCTTGTGAGGTAAGTATTGGACTTTCATTGTATATACCGGTGTGAATAATAGAATAAAGACTCCATGACCTAATGGAATTTTTGCAGAGTAGCAGGCAGTTGCAGTTACAACACAGAAGGCACTGATCTACAAGTTGTTGAAGCCTCACAGGGAGGACTTCATCCCGCAGCAGGAGCCAGATGTTAGAGCCTGTTTTTGTTTTTCATTTTTAATGCATTTGTTTATGTTTTGAAACTTGGTTTTGTTTATTTCTCCTAGAAAATTTTGTTTCTTAGGATAGTTTGAATCTTTTTTCTTTAATTTTCATGTTTATATGATTTCTTAGTTTTATTTTTCAATTTTGATTTTATTTATCGAAATTCACAGTTAGGGGGCTTATAGAATGTTTATATGAATTAAAAAGGTCCTAAAATATCATAAAGTTTTGATCTAGATCATTTTACCAAAGTTAAATCATTGCTAGCTGTTATATTTTTGAAAATCATTAAAGCAAACTTTCTTGTAGCGCAAGCTTGAAAAAATTCTACATGCACTACAAGAAAATCGCGCAGTTCGAAAATCATCATTTTTGGTTCAAATTTTTTAAAATTCTCACACATGAGAGGTCATTCATACTTGGTTGATGGATTTGATACGTGTTTCCTCTAGAATGATCATTGTGACAGGTGTTAATTCTTCAAGCAAATCATCATGAGGGCGAGTTGCGGTGGTCTGTTGCAAAGTGTTGGAATAATGATGATTAAATAGGATGAGACAAATTTGCCTTGAATTTCGTATCCCCTGAAGTGCACGTAGATCAGATGAGTTCGTGGCTAAGTGTTAGCAGTGTGTAATTAAATATTGAAACAGGTCGGAAAATTAGGGCTTTGAGGGGTGATTGTTTGGTGTTATCGTAGTGGTCAAAGAAGATTAAGGAATGAAATTGGACACCTGACAGTCAAGAAAGCACGATTCTAGCACCTGGATTCATCATTTTGACAGGTAGGCTGCGAATTGATATCAAAGTCCATGTATTTGGGTTTTTACTAAGCAAAGGATTAATGATGGAATTGAATGAAGATTATTAGTATGTAAACCTAATTCATACTTAAGGTCAAATTCTCTGTCAATGGAGTTAAGACATTTATCAATTTAAACGATAGAGTCCAGTTTGGGGTTTTGGTTTCCCATTATAGCATTGTCTGTCAAATTGTCAAGATTTGAATAGTTTTAGAGTTTGTTTTACTGAAAGAAGCAATTTGACAGTCATTCAAAATGAAAAGAAGTGGTAAAACTAATAGAGCTGAACCTTCAGACATGAGCTGGGTTCAGACTTTTGATACTTTGAAGTTTAAGTTGACCAGAGAATTGTTAGTAGAAGCTACAGGGATCTTAGATGAGGGTGAATACTGGTTTAAAAAAGTACCTTTCACCTTTGATGCACATAAATACTTACTTCCAGATGCAGTGGTAGATTGGGGAAAGGGAGTACCTATTCAGAAATTTAAACCAGAAGGGATAGAGCCAATCAAAATCCTGCAGAGTTATATCACTTATGAAGGGAGATTTGCATTTGTTTTCAAGTATCATTTTAGGTTTTTGCAATATCTAAGCCATGAAGCCAAAATGAATCTCCCATTCTTCTTCTTGAAAAGTTTACAAAAGATGTCTAGCATGGTGAGGTTGCATCAGGATCACACCAAACAATCTGTGTTTCATCATGGGCTTATAAAACTAGTCATAAATACTGTACTTAGAAAGCAGGAGAAAACATGGAACTATTTCCTATTTTTTGGTCTGGTTTTCAAATAGAGAGATAGTTGAATAAGGGTCAGAATTTGGTCAAAAAGCTTAAAAAGAAAGTCACAGTCAAGAATGAAGAACATAGTGAACCAGGAAAATCTATGAACCAAGAAAATGAAAACCTTGAAATTGAACAGCAAATCAATATTGAGGAAAACAAAGTTTCAAAGTCAGAAGTGAAGGAAATGGAGTTTGTAGAAGATGCTTTTCCTGAAGGATTGAACCAAGGTGTAAAGGAAGATGTGAAAGAGCAGGAACAAGTTCCTATTACAGTACTCTCTGAAGAAGAGGAAATGTCATTATCTGATGAAGCTAGGGTTCACACCAAACAAGATATACATACACATTTTGAAGAAGAGACAATGTCACGAGGGAAGAAAATGAAAGTTGTCGAACTAGCTTCTATTACACATCAAGGGAAAGTTGTAAAAATCTTAGGAGAAATTGGAACAGCTTGGAGGCCCAAGACAAGGCCAAAGAACAAACTCAGATTAAATATGAAGAAGCTGTTAAACCCTAAACTAGTTGAAAAGAAGATTACAGTAATTGAAGATTCTTCATCTCAGGAAGTATTAGAAGACAATGAAGATCAAAATAAAAAGGTTATGAAGGGTAAAAAGCAAATAGTTTCAGAAAATAAACCAGTTTTCACTGAAACCAAGATCTCAGAAATATTCAAGGAGGTTCAAAAGAAGATGATTTTAGACCAGCATCAAAATGATTTAAAGAGCTCTTGTGTAGAGAAAGGAGAGGTTGCTGAGCAATCAGTTCAATGCAATATTAAAGCCAATGAGTATTTAGAAACCCCTGTGACTTTGACAAAGCATATGGAAGAGGATGAAGAGATCTTCAGAAAGCTGAAAATCCCTTGGATGCCAGAAGAAATGCATCCAGTATCAGAAGGAAGGTGCATTGATTCTGAAAATGAAAATTTGCAGAGGAGTATCAAACAATACAAGTATCAGATTGAGTACCTGCATGAGACCAATGAAGGATTAGTGACTGGAAATAGAAGATTGAGAGAAGATTTGGAAGAGGTAAATAGTCATTATCAGGAACTAGTTTCAGTTTCTAAAGAGGCTTTAAAAAGAAAGAGACAGACAGAGAGCCTGTTTACAGAACTAAAACAAACTATTCAAGAGTTGACACAGCAGAATGAGGAGCTGACAAAAAGAGTTGAAGATTTGGAAGCAGATCACCAGAAGGCCAGAAGGAAGACCCAGGCTTTAGAAGGAATTGCTCTTTTAGCAGAGGCAGCAAAAGACTTGTAAAAGTTCTTTAAGAAAAGCAGTTATTAGTTAGTTTTCAAAAGTTATTTCATTTTTGTATAATGATGGTTTTATTGAACAATTCGATAGATGACCTAAAGGTAGTTTGTTCAGTTATATAACTGTTTTTGAAAAAACAAGATAAATGTAAGTTTGGGAAAGGACCAAGGGTTCGATTTTTGTTGCAAGGGGAGGCTATTAAGCTAGGGTTTATGAGCTAAATGTAAAAACTCTTATGTGTTTTTCATGACTGAATTATGAAATATATGCAAGTATAAGCCCTTTTTAGTGTATTGGTTGATTCCATTTCTGATTTGTCTAATCACTCAGTTGATATATTCATTTCTTGTTTAAGGTTATTATTCATGAAGTGCTTGTTAACTGTGGATGCAATTTAATGCTGTGATTATTGTATCTGGTATATGTTTTATATGTTATGCATCTCAGTTCTTAAATTGTGCATGATTTAGTGTTTGCTTTAGCCTTGTGAAGTTTTTACCCCCTTGTTTACAAACTGTACAACCAAAACCCTAAAAAAAAACCTATCTTGTTTTATTATGTTTTATGAGATTGTGTTGGCTTGTTCTTCTGTAGTATGAGAACAATTTCTAGCACTAACAGAATGCAAGTAAGAGTTTACACTAGAAGAGTTCTCACACTCTTTGCACACGAGTGTGGTGGCCAAAAGAGTTACTGATAGATCTTTAATGCCAAGGGGTTTATAATGAACAAAGTCCTGGATAAGGATATCCGGATACAATCACAATAATGATTGTGGAATCATCCGACTGCTACATGTGCTCTAATGCTGACCCTCAATCACAAAATTTCTAGGAGAATAATGGAAGAAAGAAGGGAAAAGAAGAAAAGCGTTGGTAGTCTTCCTCCCTTGCTTGTACAATTATTTATAGAGAACGAGAAAAATAAAAATATAGATAGATCAAGAATAGATGGATCCAAATGTAGTACATACTCAAGAATAGAACTAGGCTCACAACCAAAAACAAACTCCAGGAAAGCTCTAGGTGAAGTGCGCAATCTCTATGTAATGAATGGTCCTCATGAAGATGCTAAGAAGGCTCCAAGAATGTGCTCTCCTCCTAAGGATAATTCCATGATGAAGATTGTGAAAGGTTTTGCTTAAAACGTAAACATATGGTGCCCCTTTGTCAAGTATAGAGCTTCAATTACAATAGAGCCCTAGAACTCCAAGAATAAGCTAAGTGCTACAAAACGGGATAATGAATTATGATGCGTTTTCCAAGGATAAATATATAGATATTTTCTTGAGACTTAAGTTAATTCTTAACTTGGAGTAGAAGTCACTCAACCACAATTCCCTAGCCCCCAAATAGTAATGACAAAACACTCATTAAGTCATGATGAGGCTTCCTCATGTGGTGCAAGCTAGGACTCCAAAAATAGCATCAATCTCGAACTGAAAGTCAACTCCAATGAACTGAAGTGAGGTGGCATTGACGTGAACTGTGTGTGCCATACTAGAAAGTCAAACTTGAAGGAGGGCACACTCCTCTAGGTCACAGATAGAAAGTATGAGGCCCTCACAAATGTTGAGGAAGCTTCCTCATGTAATGTGCCCCAAGTCCAGGCCAAAAATAGATCTTCATTAAGTGTTCAAAGTCTCAGATCACCACCAAATTTGCACCACATATTGTCCTTGACATTGGGTATTCAAAAACATAATTACTTTGTGAAACGTTGGGACTCCAAAAGGTTGCTTGGACAACAAATTATCTTTAATCAAAATTTGACTTTTTCTGATCTGCCTCAAATTCGGACCATGAGCACATTTTCATGAAGGGTCCTCAAATATGTCATCGTTGGATAGATAATTTTTCAGGAAATGAAATATTTTCAAGAAAATGAATCTTGAAAATCAAGAAAGTGAAATCTTGAAAATTTGATCACATGCTTTAGGAGTCTTCAACCTCCCATTCTGCTCCAGGTGCTGCAAAAAACATGAAAGTATGCGGAACTTGCTGCCAAATGATGAGCTTTTAACAAGTTGATCTCGTAATGTCCCCAACATCAACACTAGCTCCCCATTATGTTTTGGATAAATTCATTTTGGGTGCTTGCAGATATCAAGTAGGTGCTCAATGACACCCAAGCTCCAACCTATCCAGTCTTTCTTGTATAGGTGGAATCGCCTCATGTGCCCATTGGATCCTTCTCCTATTTGATGGAGTCAGTGCCATGGATGCATCATTCCACATGTGCCCTGACTTAGGGACAAGACTTTTTCTGTGCCTAAATCCCTTTGTGGGAGGAAAATAAATGCTAAAAAACTTAAAATGAGCTTTGCAAGATTTTGTCTTCTCCCTTCGCTATCTATTATGGAAAGTTGATCTTATCACCACTTTGGCCTTTTTTTTTTAATGTTGTTCACACCTGAATATTGGGTTGCTACATCCACGGAAAGCTTCCAAAGGGCCCACACGAAGGGGCCTCACCCTGTTAGGCTATTTTAGAGTGTATCCCCAGCACCAAACTTGTGTGCCTAACCCCGGAGGACCCAGAGAATTGAACCCTTGATCCCGACCTAGTGACGGCTTGATTCCAGAGGCTCCAACCAACTGAGCTACCACACGAGGCTAACCACTTTGGCCTTCAAGGCATTGAACTATTTGAACATTTGAAGTGCAACTCATAAACTATATTTAGTTTCTTAAAGTTACAAGGTATTGATAGTTGGCTCGCTGATTTATTTCTAAACCTGTATATACTATAAAGCACCTTCAGTGCCACTTCATAATGCCTCTTTGTGTTCTTTATGTGGTACTTGTTTTCTTCTAATTCAGCCTTGAAGTGCTATTTTGTAAGTGGTTTACTAAAAGCAGGTTTTTTTCTAACCTTGGTATATAAAACATATCCTGTACTTCTTTGGTTAATCCGTTAAGCATCTTTAGAGGGACTTTTCCTTGTTCTTTAACCACGTGCACCTTTCTATCCTTGACTTTTACTTCCATCTAATGTGGCAAACAACTCCTTTACATAGCATGAATCTTTGATGTATTTTTGGTATCTTGTAAGGTAGCAAAGAGTTTATGTTCTTTGACTCCTTTACTGTTACTATCTTTTTCTTCTTTAACATAATTAGTTGAGTATTATTTTTCTTGACTGATAAATGGAACTTTGTTTTCCAACAGCCTTTTCTAACATGTCAGGTTTACCATAGAATAAGCACTTGCATTTGTTTATTGTGGTTGGTAATTGTCACTTTGTTAACGAATTGGGCTGTCTTTGGCATAGATGCCACAACCAAGGGGTATCTATTGCACCAAGTTCGTCCAGTATCTATTGCACTTGGCCTTGTCTGTTGAGATATATGGCATGTATGGCCATCAGTTTTTTGATTTTCTAGCTACTTGTAGATGCAGCAGTTAACTCTGTTGGTTGCATTAGCATAACATGTCTTTTGGGGGATTTTGAACCTGAGTCTGAGCACTGAATGTGCTTTGATTTAAGTACATGGCATAATTTACTAAATAATACTTGCCTTTGTTACTTGAGCTAGGGGTCCTCTTCTTTGAATCTCTATTGTTGTTGTTGCTTTTTATTTGATTTCGCTTGTGTTTATGTGCTGGCCAGAGCTCTTTTTTACTTTGACCTTCTGTTTTGATGCAAAAACATGTTAAGAATCACCATCTTTGCTTCTGCAAAACTAATTCTCTTAGTTCATCAAATGTTAAGGCTTGAGTTTTTGACTGATAGACTGATGCTTGTAACAAACACTTGGAAGACAAATGCATACTGTTAAAGATAAGGACCCTATTTTCAATTTTGTTGTCCACAACAGTTATATGATCTCTTGCACTCTTGCATTTGGTGAGGTGATCTGTAATTGAGTTACCTTGTGCCATCCTGAAACTGTACAACTGGTTTCTCGAATAGAGAATCTTGGTTTTGGTAGGAGCCTTGTATAAGGGATTCAATGTATTGCAAGCTTTTGTTGAAAGTATGCATCTTGAACATGTGGAATGATGTCATCTGCAACTAACATGATGATGGTGGGGAGAGCTTGACTATCTCTGTCATCATATGCTGCTTCTTTATCTACATAATCTCTGGGTCTCTTTTCCTTTTCGTGAACTATAATCTATAGTATTATTGTCTTTTAACTTTCACATGACAGTCCTTGCCATCAAGCTTGTGCATGTTTGCTAGTACAAAAGTCCCTTGAGCATTTCCATCTGTAGTAACTTGAAACTTTTCACGATAAAACCCTAAGTAAGAAATCCCCTTGACAAAAATTCTCTCAAGAGCTAACGATTAACCTTAGGGGGCACCTCTTTTACAAAGAACACATTAACCTTCACTTTATGAACATAAAATGAATTTTTAGCAAGCACTCGTCTTTTATTTTGAAAACACCAAAAACTTTCACCTAATAAATTAACCTTTAGATTAAAAACAGATTATGCTTGCAATATGCCCTTTTCAATTCCCTTACGTTTATACTTAAGAAATATATATTTTCCCCTTACTTTAGCTCCTAGGTTGAATGTCTGCACTCCCCTTTCTTAGGTTGAATGTCTCTCATTTGTAAAGTATGCCGAAGTAGAATGAGCATTACAAAAGTTGAAAGATGCTTTCCACTTTGCACTGATGCTTGCCCTTCTTGACTTGCTCCAAGCCTTTTGAGATCGAGACAGATGCTTCTCAGTATGCCATAGGCATCGTTCTTAAGCAAGGAGGACATCTAATGGCTTACCATCAAAGACTACATCCCAGGCCAAGTTCAACTACTACACTTATGACAAGCAATTTTATGTGTCAATTCAAGCAGCCAAGCATTGGTGACACTATATGATTAGCGAGGAAACTATCTTACATAGTGATCATAATTTATTTAAAATGGGCTTCCAGTCTAAAATTTAGGAGTAAAGACATTTAAAATGGATTTCTTACGTTTAACAATTTCATATCATATGGTCATTGAATATAAGAAGGGTATCTCAAATAAAGCTTCTGATCTCTTAGCAGGCCCTTTGCTAAGGCTCTTTCTATCTTTGAACTAGATGTGCAACCTACAAGGAAAATAAATCCCAATAAGATCATAGGCCCTTACATTGGTCCAATGCGAAAGTCCATGCAACAACTTACTATGGTTAATTCGATGTTACCCAAATTGGACTGAAACTGGTTGAACTGGCTGGTTGAATCAGTGTTGAAGAATGTAGTTGAGACTAGAACTACCGCACAGGTTCAGTGTGAACGTGCTAGAAGTAGTTCGAGCTGTTTTTACTTTGTAATTCACTTTATGAATAAAGTGAGTCTTATATGTAGTTGTTGAGTATAATAAAGTGTATTTTTATACATCAGTGATTTAGACTAATCTCAATGGTACATTTCATTGAGATATTAGGGTTTCAGCTCAAGTATAAAGGCAGGTCAAAATAGAGAGTTTAGACACAGTTTTGTTTGATAGAGACAACAACCGAAGAAAGAGCATAGCGCATCAGTCAGGAGGCAGACAATAACAAAAGCAGTTTGTACAGCCAAGATGTACAGTACAGTCCGTAAGCCGTATGGATCTATATATTAGGCCGTACTGTATGGATTGATACAGGAGCAGGTTGTACTGTAATGCTGTTTCTTGAATTTTTGTGCAGGCAGAAATTCTTCAGGAGGCTGTAAACCTCAGGTTTGAGGTGAATTTGTTTGTTGTACAGCTGCTGGTTTTTAGCAGCTGTGGAGGTTTCCTTGTAAGCTTTGATTAAGTTAATGATAAGCTGATTTGAACGAGCAAATCCCTGTGCATCTGTGAAAGACTGAAAGTGTTTACTCTTCTGCTATTTACCTTTAAGCTATATGTCTGATTGTTGCTATGTGAAGAATTTATTTTTTTGCAATTAAATTACAGTCTTGTTTAGTTGAGAACATAAAGAGAACAATTGCCATGGGTTCGCAGTTTTCACAAACAGTTATTTGGAGTTTCCAGTTGGAATTGGTGATTCAAACGAAAAATGACTTGTTCTAGTCAAAATTGACTGGTTCCGTACAACATGGGTCAACTAAATTCACCTAAAAATGAGAAAATTATATTGTTACACGGGGACGTGCACCCAAGGGTAGAAAACATGCTTCCACACCCCTTCATGTACCGGAAACTTGGAAACTCCATTGGAGATGTTTCCCAACATCCCCATTTGAAGGAAACTCACAGAAACATAGAAGGGGACGTTTCCCCACCTTTCCTTTGACTGTTTTTGACCAAAAAATAAAAAATTGAATGATAAAGGGTCATGCCGTCCACTTTTCCCTTCTCAGTTATAGCTAATGTATGGTTGTCTAAGGTCTTTCATTTTATTTCACTTGATATATATTTTAAACTTGTGTTAATCTTTAGATTATAAAATTAAGACTTTCATTACTTATGCTCCAACTTTCAATTTTTATGTACTTTAATATAAATTTTGTTTGTAGTATTTTTGGTGGGGTCCCCTATATTGAAGACCCCAACGTCTCCTTTGATGTTTACTAAAATTTGAAAGAAGCTTCTATACAGGTGGTTTCTGCGTTTCCTTGCTCCCACATACCCGTGTCCCGGAAACTTGGTGGAACATTGGAAATTAAAAAAAACTAAAATCTAAAACACTAAACCTGTTCTAAAACCCTAAACCTAATCTAAAACCTTAAACTTAGCATTCATGTGTCTAACGGTTTTGATTTTTTGAATATTTTTTTTCTTTTTTCGACAAAATAAACATCATGGAAAATCCTCTGAGCACTTCCCGTCTTTTTGAGGATGGTACCTAGGATGAACTGTTTAGTTGCAGTTTTGGCAACTTGACTCGGCAGAGATATTGAGCGAGGTCCACAATATTCACAACGGCAACCAGCCTTGGGACTTGACCCTGCGACCTCCAACTTGCATTTCACAACACTTAGCCACTCAAGCTAACCCAATGGGCTCTCTAATGGTTTGGATTTGCAAGGATGTACATGGATATATTCTTTAAATCAAAATCTTAATATTTTATATATTTTTTGGTCAACCAGTTTTTGTGTCCGATTTTTTACATGTTATAGACTGGTTATGGTTTTTGGGGTCAATCATTTTCGTAATCAGTTCGGCTCTATTAAAATTGGGTCAATTAGACCCCCTTCCTCAATTGCACAATCTGAGTTGGTTTTCGTTACAGGTTGAATCAACTGTCTTCTAGTCAGATCAAATCACCTTCCTTATCAGGGAGGGTCACTCTTCAGCCTATGGAGGACATTTTGCTGTGTTTTGTTACCCATGTGGAGGTACTTCTTTTGGACATCCAGTGCAAAAACAAGTGGAAGATTATATCTAGTGATGTTCACATTTGCAGTGAAAGCAAACCCAACAATGGAAAGCTTGGTTGTATTAATTTCTATCGGTTTCCTCTAGGCCTTGGGATTCAATCTTTGTGCATTTCATTAGGGGGCTATTGACCACTTAGTGGAAGGATGATTTTGTCTTTGTGGTGGAATTCTTTTAGGTTGTCAGCTTCAACTCTCTAGTGCATTCCATCCTCAAACTAATGGCCAAACCAAGGTAGTGAATAGAACATTGGTTCATGCTCTTCACATCTACCAACAACATAACAAACAATGGGATCAGGACCTGCATATTTTGCAGCACAACTACAATAGAGCCACTCGTGTTTGTACATGGAATTCTCCTTTTGAGGTTTGTTTGGGTTTTAACACCTTGCTCTTTATGGGATTCCAGATTCTCTCACAGCACCATTCACATCCCATAGAAAGAGAAAGACAAAGCTTAGTTTTGTACAAAACTTGACCAAGATCCATAAGGTTCATGCCATCCTTCAATAGATACAGGCCATATATAAGGCACTTGTTGATCAACATCGACTTGCTCTATTATTTACATTGGTGACAAAGTTTGGTTGCATTTGGATAAGTAGCACTTAAAAAATCAGCAACATCACAAGCTCAAGCCCATTTGGTATGGTCTTTATGCCTTCAAGTTGCCCCTCCCACCTCAGCTTGGCATCCATGATGGGTGAATGCCAACCTTTATAAATTCTTTGAGTCACCTCACTTGGAGGAATTTGTTCCAGTCACACATTTGAAGGCCACAATTCCAGATATTCAGTGTCCCCTTCCCGAAGATACTCTTCTTGATGTTCGTGCCATACCCACTAGGTGATTCAAATCACCAGTGACTTGGTGGGATGTAAAGGCACTTGAACCAAGTCATTGCCCCAATTAGCATTTGAACTATAATTTCCCACCTTAAGGAAAAATCGGTGAAAAATTTCTTTCAGCAAGGAGGAATTGATAAGACATAGCCTACTGAACAGGTATTATATTTGTATTTTTCTATTTTTACATTGGTGCACTTTGTACTCTATCCTTATCTCTTTTGGGCAATGTTGTCACACTTGGACTTGAGAAAGACTCGGTTGGCCTGGGACTTGACAAGGCTTGGTGACTCAGTAAAGACTAGGGAAAGACTTGAGAAATGCCAAAAAAACTCAAAATATAGTCTGTGCAAGTTTGGGTGAGTTTGGCCAAGTTGTGGTGAGCCTTGGTGAGTGGCGAGTTCAGTGTTGAGTATGAGGTGAGTACTCGGTCGCGAGCCTTGGCCAAGTCAAACTAAGACTTGGCAAGGCTTGCACGTCTTGGGTGACTTAGTGTAAATTGATCACTCACCCACTTTATTGTATTTTATTGGAGGCTTGGTTAACTTTGATCTCTCACCCCACAGTTTTGTATTCTATATATGGTAATGCAAATGAGTGTACACCATGTGTATAGTTCTGCGATTCTATCTCATACTTGCATACTTGCTCCTGTGTTTTCTTGTGTGTGAGTATCTTCTTGCATTGCTGGTATTGTGCTCATATCATTCTTGGTGCCACTTCTTACTATGTGATACCATCTTTCCTTTTTTCCTTTAATACGCTATGCTATTCTTAACTTGCCTCAGCACCTTGTTATTCTTTTTCAAGCTTACTGCTTTCTGTGCATTATGTCCTTATATTCTAGGATAATAAATAACATGCCATAGAAATTTTGATTTCTTCCAAAATTGTTCATCAATTTTTCACTTTCAGTGGAAGGCCATTTGTTAGACAGTGTAAGATGTCTAAGATGTTTTTCATGGCAGAAAATAACTGCTTTTGAGAGAAACAGTAAAGAGCTACCTGCAAAGAGAGTTTCTTATAACTGGAGATTATGTATAGGAAGCATTTCATGTATCTGAAAATGTTTTATCCAAAGGCAGAAGCACTCTAGCAAGTTTGATTTGGTGGATGCTTCTGAATCCTGATGATGATTCAGAAATTCCAGATTGCATTAAATGATTAAATTCCCTACCACCTTATTAATTGTCTCTTCTGGAAACAAAAGTCTGGTTGGTTCAGTGTTTCATTTAGAATGATATTTATATTGTATTATCTTTAGAAAATTTTTAAGAATAATATTCATCCTAGTTTTACCTCTGTGCAGGGTATAAAAACTGACTTAGTTCTCTGCAGTTATGATGATCACATTCTTGTAAGTTTTTAATCTTATTTTTGAATTTGTTCTTATTTGTCAGGCAATATGTCTTGAATTGGTTTCTTATGTTGCTTTGGTTTCTCACATAGGTGATGGCAAGCCAAATAGGGACAGTGGGGACAATGCTACATGCCAGGTTTATATTTATGTTTATAGGTGCTGTTGCAACTTTTGTATTATGAAATTCTCATCTCCTTCAGCATTGGTATAATCTGCTTTCATGCTTCTTTTATGACTATCTTGTAAACTTTACTATTTTAAAGGAGTTTCTATGGTATAAATGGGTTTTAACCAAAATATCTTGTTATGCTCCCGTGCCTACATAATTCAACTTTGACAATGAGCCTAGTGCTTGGATAAGATAGCTTTTCTGGTCATAGAAGGATGCATGCTGAGTTAAGCTTTTTCTTGCTCATTTAAGCCCTAAGGCCTTTAATATGAACATTATGAGGATGATTTAGAGTAAAAAAGTTTAAAGGGTGAGGTATAGGGAAAAAGTCAACCTTTCTTTAGTCGACTCCATTCAGCCAATGAAGTTGGCCCCATAAAGGGAAAAAGTCAACGCTTGAAAAGTATAAATAAGAGGGACGCCTCCTCATTCTCACCAAGCAAGTTTGCTCCAAGAAGAAGGAAGTTCTCTCAAGCAAGAAGAAGACTGTTTTTTTGGGTTGCTATCTTTGGGATTATTCTTCTCTGTCATTACTCTTGTATCTGGATGTACTTTGTATCTTGAATTGATTCTCTTCTTAAGAAAGGTTGCCGGGTTTTCTTCCTTTGTGTAGAAGGGTTTCCCAGGATAAAATATCTGTGCTTTTGTTTTTCTGTGCATGTTTATCATTCAGTGATCATATTTTTGTTTCTGTTGCTAATGAAGATTGAAATTACACTGCTATTAAAATTCTAACATCAAATTGGGATGCCAACTACTTGGCCTTTTCTGTCTTCTTCTCTAGGCATCGGTTTGCATAATGTTCCTTCTGGTGACACCTGAAACATTTCACATTACTCAAATCCTTCTTAGTTTGGTTTAATTCTTCCTTCTTACCCCTCTTTGGTCCTTTCTTGTTTCCCTACTTCATCCTCTTGATGAGGGCTAGGTCTTCTACTTCAATTTGCTTTGCTTAATTGGATTCTAACCTTGTCACTTCATGCACAAAGTCGTTGGAAAGCTTGTCAAAAGATGGTAACTTCTCATGAGCACAAACACCTTGGCCGAACGGTTTCCATGATGAAGTAAACACATTCAAAGCAATGGGCACCAGATCCTTATTCTCCACTCTCGTTCCTATGGCAGCCAACTAATCTCTCAACTCTGTGATCCATCCCAAGTTGCTAACCATTCCCTCATGCAGATGGCTGATAGCTTGTTTCTCAAGAACGTATTCCCAGAGATGTTAAGTCTGGTATAATATAATCAAAACACTATACATTTTTTACAGCTCTTCTATGCAATGTGAGTCATTAAAGGATGCTTTACCGAATCAAGAATGCGATTCTCTTTGCCTTGGCATTCTTTTTATTATGCTTTTCCAACAGTTTTGGATCAACAGGTGCAAGGATATTTTTCTCAACATCCTACCAAAGCTCAACCTTTTCCAATAGAATTTGTAACCTGTATTTCCAAGGTCTAAAGTTGGAAGCACTTTCCCACCTGTCACACTCTCTAACACTGAGAGTAGTCATCCCTGCAAATCTGAAGAACACCTCAAAGCAAAACCGACAACAAATCAAGTAGATCACCCTTCTAGGGTTCAAGTGCTTCTTCCCAAACACAATAGGGTTTTGATACTCAACAACCTGTGATAGGTCAAGCAGCTCTAAAGAACAACTGAAATATCCAAGTCCCTCTTCACCAAGAGAGCAATTTCAGTGAAATCAGTTCTGATACCATGCCGAAATTTTCAGAAATCTATGCTTAAGACTCATAAATTTCACCTCAAAACTTGAGGTTCCCTGGATCTATTTTCTGTGAACTTTCAGCCTTACAACGGAATCTGAAATATAAATTACAACAAAGCATGTTTGACTTATGTCCAACTAAAATACATAGAGCAGCCCAAGAAAATAAACACTGAAACAAGTATTTCAAGGGAAGAAGATTTACAGCCCCAAGGCATTAGAGAAATTTTTGGGTAAAAAATGGGCCTCCAAACAAAACATGTACTATCAAAATCAACATTTAAAGAACCAATCACATTCTATAGGATGACATCACCCCTTATGGTTGAGGTGGCGTTGTTTGAGTTAAGGATGCTTATTTGTCAAATTCTAAATGGTGAATGAAAACACATAGTTAACCATGGTAGTACTGTAAGTAATGTACTCAATTGAAAAGGTACTCCTAAATCACTTTTGAAGATGCTATAAATGTATAATACACTTAAAAGTAATTATAAAGTAAAGCACTTTCCAATATAAAAAGATTATTTCAATATAAAGTAAATTAATAATACCAAAAAGTCAATCCTATATTCATAGTTTAAAAATATGAATACATACCTTTCAGATATATAATGAATATATCTGAAACCAACGATTTGAATACTTATATAATGTTTAACACATGAATACTTGTTGGTTCTTGCTTTAATGAATAAAGATTAGGCTTATATAATGAATACAATGAATACACATTTAATATGTACTTCAAAAGAACATTACTAATGGCAACGTATTCATATAGGTTTAAACTTTAAACTATGTTCAAAATTGAAAACTAAAAATACTTAATTTTATATTATGAGTATTATTTATATCCAAAAATGATTTATGTATGAAAAAGTACTTTTATTTCTAGTCACATTATAGAGATTTTTTTATTAATTTATTTCTAGACATCTTTTAATTTAACTTAAGCATTTTTACATAGATTGTAATGCAAAAATTGAGTTTTAAATATACCTTACCCACAAAATGACTAATTTATAATATTATATTATATTTATTAGGAGGCCCATTTTAGACCTCAAAATTTTCCTAATGGCACATTCTCCAATATATATATGATCTCAAATTTACTTATGAACAATGGATTTGTTATAGAGACAGATCTACCCTCTTAGCTTCTGTTCACTTGACAAATTACTAAAGAAAATCTGCTCACTGTTATGTTATATCCGCATACATAACAAACACTAGAAACTACTCAATCAACACGAGAATATAAGCTGAAAATTAGATTTTCAAGTGCACAAAGTTTGGGCAACAAGGTACACTTCATATATACAACAGATGTGGTTACAAGTACATACTGATCAACTTATCGCAAGCTATTACAACATGTCCTTTAAACTTGCCACAAACTGGGACACTCCAAATACTTCGAAACCTTGGCTAGCATCTACCATCACCAAGAAGTCCTAACTAACAAACATGGCCTAGAGAAAGGCATCACACCAAGCTACTCCTAGCCACTCCAAAAGCTCAACAACAAGCTAACATCAAAGTCCTCTAGGAGAAGCTCAACAACACCCTTGATCTCCCACTTGCAAGTTGCATCACACAAGCCCTCTAGGAGAATCTCCAAGCTTGCATCACACAAGTCCTCTAGGAGATTCTTCAAGCTTTCCTAGCAAAGAGCTTCAAGTCTCCTCTAGGGTGTCTTTGCCACAAACCCTAGGTCCTTCCCACAAAAGGACATCAAACTCTAACAGATCATGTCTTCTCTAGGTCTTGCCTCCCACAAAGCCTAGCACCTTCCACCCTTGCATCAACACATGTACAAAGATTCCAAGGCAGGTTCATCAACAAGATACAATAATCTAATGAGTAATCTATCCTTTAGCATTCCATGTTCTTATTCTAGGGTTTACTTCACACAAACCCTAAGTCTTCTTCTCTTGCATCACATAAGTGCTAAGACTCAAGATCATCCCTAGTGCTAACATCCGTCTTCATGTCTTCTTTAGGTTTTGTTATTGGATCCATCTCGCTGAAGGGCTAAATTTGCTGATCCTTGGATCTAATATGAATTTTGATCTGGATTCGTCAGGATCCTCCAAGGATTCACTTTGTGGCATATGTAGTGATACATGTGAAACGCCGGTGCTGCCTAATCCAAAAGGTCAAGAATGGGAAAAATCAATGGGCGGGCATTGTGCAGTCTTGAATGGGGAAGAGCACCAGACCAAAAAATTTAATGTATAAGTTTTTAGTAAATTAGATTTTAATGTATAAGTTTCTAATAAAGTAAACTTTAATGTATAAGTTTTTAGTAAATTAGATTTTAATGTATAAGTTTCTAATAAAGTAAACTTTAATGTATAAGTTTTGAGTAAAGTAAAATTTAATTTATAACTTGAAATATATTAAAATAAAGTTTATTAGCTTCAATTACTATATTAATAAAGTTTTCCCTAGGTAATTTATGTTATAAAACAGTGCTGTCTACTTAACACCTATGCACCTGCCAAGAAGAAAGTGCTGTCCCTCGTCAGCTCACCATCACAATGTGGCCAGAAACTGAGGTGAAAAAGGATGCTACCAACTGTGCTGAAGTGTGCCACCTCTGCCACAGTAAGAACAGTTTCCAAGCAAATGGGGTAAAATTTCATCGCTCATCCCATGTCTTAAAGAAAATGCTGGAAGAGATAAAAAATTGCAAAAAGACTATGAAAAGAGCACGGTTAAGAGCCAAGTTATACCATGAGCTACAGTACTATCCAAGTTCCTTTAAAGTGTGTGACAAAGTCTACCCGTCAACAATGTAGCTTACTATCAATAGCAAAAGTGCAGAAAACTCTTCTGTAGATGATACGGACCATTTACTGTCCTACAAAAGATAGAAGTTGTAGTTACCGACATTCAAACACACCCTGGTTTTCACATAAGCTTCTGAGAAAAAACATAATCTAGATTGACAATATGTTGTGGAGTTATCTGGATATACAAGAAATAGAAGAAGAAGTACAACGATCCCATAAGGATCCTCGATGAAAGAACAAGAAAACTCTGAAACAGTAAATAAAAGTATATCTAATAGAATGGTCGACTACTGTTGAAGAGGCCACTTGGGATTCAACAAGTTTTGCAAGAAAATTTAGTCTTACCAAGGACAATAAGATTTAGATTCTTAAAGGCAGGAGAGATGTAAAGATAGGAATAAAGAATCTCTTACTAAACAAAAGTATACTATATATCTCACATATTTCAAGTGATAGATGATAGCCTAAACCCTTGTAATTGAACAAATATATACATGACAAAGGCATATTCTTTATGCTCATTTTATACTAGAAGAGTAGCTGCAGTCAATGTTGGAAAAATGATGTATTATCTAAAATTAATGTATCAATAGTTTGAATTATCTTATAGTGAAATTCCCTGCATATGTGTATGTGTGTGTGTCGTTCCTCCATTTCTTGAAAATTTGAAGTTCCTTTTCTCAGATCCTTACCATATTTCCATTCCAAGTGATATATGAAAAAATATTCTCCTTGCTCTTAAGGAAATATTTGTTAAGAACTGCTATCCTCAGGAGACCAGTAGCATTCTGTAATTAAATGTATGCTCTCAACTCCAGTAATTTTTTGAAGGCAGAGATTATTAGGTACACTCTGTATCTTGAAAGGAGAGTAAATAAATCTTTTGAGATCTCTTTGGTTATTTTTCTTTGGTATAATGTTAGCACCATAATCTCACCCTTGAGCACTTACCTGAAGACTGATGGGGAGTGGGATGTCTGCACCGTTTGATTTCAAATGCAAAGGAAAGAAATGATGCAAGGGGATCATCTTGAGTTGGGTTAAGCATTGTGCCAAGAAATACCATCGAATTTTAAAATCATTTCATGGTTCTTCTAAGTTTTAAAGAATCTAAACACTTCTATAGAGTCGCTTTCTAAAGAAGCTAAATATTTCTATATAGGTACTAGGTTTGAACTTTTTGATTTCTGACTCCCTTTTTCTGCTTTTAAGTATGCCTTTTATAAATATTTTACGGTTTGTGCACACGGATAATATTGAAAAATAATTTTAGACTTTCGAGCTTGACTAACATTTGTTGTGCTTGTACAGGAAGGAGGAGGGCTTTGCAACAAATCCAATTTTCAATGTCTCGGTGCTTTTTGGAAAGCGAGATGAGGTAGAGCTACTCTGACCAATATACAGGAGACTTGGGTCTACATAGCTACTGCTTAAGATGATCATGCAAATTATGAATGATTGACATAAATGAATTGAAATTCAGTACGTTTCTTTCACATTTGGTGCCATGTTGACCAAATCTGCAATCCTAGTTTTTCAGCAAATCTTATACTCATTAATGCTTACAGCCAATGCTGGTGGCATGTGCGCGGCAACTCATAGAGAATATAAGGTACGAGGGATTTTGCAAACTTTTCTCTTTCTTATTTCAATGATGGTAAAAGGATATATAAGGAAACTATTCTCTTTTACTCAGCAAATGATCTTCCTTAATATTATGACTTCAATAGAAAGATCAATGGAGCACGGTCCATTCATTATTTTGTACACACCAGAACATTATTTTTCATTCTATTAAGAAAAAGCAACATGGTTCTTTAACTGAATCTCTGATGTTTGTTGAGAACATACTCACTTTTAGTTACATGGCATTAAGGCATCTAGTAACTTGTGCTGGTATTATTACAGTAAAGCAGGTTCTTCGAGACCACTAGTGATTTCTATTGGGCTTAAGGATCATTCTGTGGTAATTATCCTGAACCTGGAAAATGTTAGTTGAAGTGGCTAAATAAGCATTTAGCTGTTGTTTTGATATTGTCTAAAAATAATAACCATCTTTGTATCGTTTCAGGAAACCTTGAAAGCCATTATTGAAGTGGTCATTGAAAACAGAGTTTGGTGAATTGTCCGGACAATTAAGTTTTTGAGATGATTCTTTTATCATCAATTACTGCACCTGAACCTTATGAACATCAAATGCAAATTTGGGTTTTCTTGTTACTCTAAGCGTCTGATCATTAAGCAATATGAGAAGTTGCTTGGCAAAGAGTAGTTCTGGAATTGGCCCAGAATTTTCTGAACTGCTAGTGAAATGGTGGTAAGGAGCGCATTTGTTTGTTGCCGAATCCATCTTCATAATGCCATTTCTGAAGTCAACTGACTTATTTTTGCACCATTAGCTTTGATGTGTTCAGATGGCAGATCCATTGTTGTTGCATGTGAGATTACTTCATATCAATGATATTAGAGATCATGGCTCTAAGAACTAATTCATGTTTAGGTAGAGTAGTTGCTTATTGGATAGCTAAGCAACCGTTATAAAAAACTGTCTTTGAAAAGGAACAATTAAAAATAACAAAGTGGAACATAATAAATCTACATTGGGAAAGGGTCTTGGTCACAGGAACAACTACTTGGCAGAGATATAGCCAATGCAGAAATCTTTAATTTGAGGGAAAACCAGTACTGCTATCTTTGTAAGTATCTTTATCAAGATGACTACTATAACTTTCCTTCACAATCACACCTTAACTAAGCACTTAGATTTATGTTACTAGAAGTGAGTAAAAATGAATCTTCCCAAGAAGCTTGATTGTATCTTTGTAAGGCTTCAAAGCTAGTACATCCTAACCCTGGCTGTGTATGTCTATCTGTGTTTACAATATATGTTTGCCCCTATTTTTGGTTTTATCTTGGTTATGCATCATGTGCTAACTTGAAATATACACGAGTGTTTAGAACTGTTGTCTATTCTTTACTGTGTTAGTGAAACTTTGTTACTGTTGGATGCTTCCTCCAACAAAAAATATCCTATGGAAATGTTGGAGACGTTTTTTGATAATTTCAAATGGCTCAATCAATGTGTAACTTGGTTTAGAGTCTCCATGTGAAGCGAGTGATGTGTATAATCATGGATGAGAACAAGGCAAATGACACTATGGAATCCAATTTCCCGTTGCCAAGAAGATATGAATTCAATGTTGGAAATTTCACTAGAGTGACACCTCAATGCAATTCAGAAATTTCACCTTCTTTTCAGAAGGTTCCTTGGATCTTAACCTCAGAGTTTTCTGCTGTAGGATTGCTGTAAATTAAAGGACAAAACAACAATAGAAGAAGTAAGATAATCCACTTTCAAACAATCCTAAAATTCCTGGCAATTAAGGAGAAAGGACACCAACCAATGAGACAAGTTTTAAGCCTTTTTAGAGCATCTTATAAGCCAGTATTCATGTATGAAAATGTACTTTCACATTAAAAATAACATTAGTATTACAATAGTAATTTAACCCCTTGACCTTCTTCTTTAGATTTCAAATCAGTTAACAATTTGTTCTTTTACCTATGTCCAATGAACAAGATCATAAATAGATTTAAATTGCAAAATATGAAGACGACATGTAGCTCAAAATCAAATCTGAAATTGACATAAGATATTTATGGATGAAAATTTCATATATAAGCTCAATGATGAAGTACATACCATAGCCTCTTCTCAAAGATACAAAATCTAACCATTCAACATGCCCACCCTAGGGTAAATTATCAAACCCTAGCTCCACCAAGAATTACAAGTGCATGAATCCCTCCAACACTATCTCAAAGGTAATACATCCTCTTTTCTTCTTCACAAGGCCACCCTAGGGTTTTCTCCCAAAACCCTAATCTCCAATCTTTAAGGTTAAGACCTTTATTCAATAACTCCAAGATGTTCCAAGAAACACAAAAGGGACCAAGAAACCTTGGTGCCCAAGATAGAGAAAAACAAGTACAAGTGAAGACCTAGAGAGAAAGAGAGAGGGAGGACAAGTGTGTTCTTTTTCTAAGCACATTTCTACTCAAGAGTGAGAAATAATGAACATACACATCACGTGATTGAAAGACTCTCTCCTTCCTCTATTTATGTGAGAGGTAAGGGAGGTCAACAATACCATGTGGGCACAAGTCCTTAAAAGCAACCTACATAAGCCCTTGTAGGCCACACAAGTTAGATGTCCACTTTAGAGGACAAGTGTTGTGCACCAATAATGATGTCGTGCATAATAAGAACTCCAAGGTGGTGTAGCTACAGAAGGCAACCCCGCCCCACTCCATCACGAGCCTTCATGGACTCCATCTATCCTTGAGGAAAAGTACTCCACTAGGTCAACTGACCCATATAAGAACATTATTGAAACTAGAGCCATCTACAATCATGCGAACATGAGTGAAAGTTGCCACATGTAATTAGGGTTTGAATCCCTCCTCCATGATGCACAATAATTCACCACCCTATATGGCATTCTCCCATCAAGTGATTGCTCCATGTGGCCATCACGGAGAGCATCTGCCATCAAGGCAAGAGATCTCCAACACCTAAGGGAAGAACATTGAGCCAACAATCAATTGAGGTCAAGTATTAATTCAACAAGCTATCTAAAGCGTACTAATTCATCATAAACCATCTCTCACTCTCCAATCCATCTTGGAGCATTTAATGGTTGAACACACCATGTACCCGAAATCTCATGACGCACCACCAAACATGGTGTAAATAATTTTAGAGTAACTTGAAAATCTAACACTTTCTGTTACGAGGAAATTGTTTACACCAACACATGACTTCCTCTACGACTTCATCAAATACACTATTTCCAGTCTTACAGTCAACCACTATAATATGCAACAAGACTATCAACAATAAGATCACATCCTGATCCTCCAATGGATCAATGACCACCTATGAATATATAGGATTATCTACTTGGAACAACAACCAACTGCCAAACTTCACTAACATCTTCAACATCACGATTCACCATTAAAGAACACCCCATCATGGAATCTCAATTACAAATTGCAAATAAAATCATATCTTAGTACAAGTCAAGGTTATCTTGGAAAGCAAGCTTGTGGTCTAGTCATCAAACTATGCAAGGTGTTCATCAACATGTCATCATCAGAATCCCTCTCATGCACCTCAAATTCTCTATCACCTAAACTATCCTGATTTAGGCCAATGCCTTCATCTCAATATAATCTTGAAGTAAGAGTATAATTAATGAAAACTCCTCTATTTGAGAAAAACTCATAATCCTTGCTCTGTATTCCATATCACTCCAATCAATTGCAACTCATGAATCAATCTCAACAACATCCTCCATGAAGGCATCACACCTTTCCAATGAATAACCAGAAGGCTCATGGATGATGTCAATCTCATCATCACACCTCTCCTCCTCTGTACAACTAGAATTCACATGGATGGAAGAAATCAATGCTACATGACTAGCACAACTCACTCATACATGCTCTCGAGCCACTAAATCAACAATCTCCATGTTCTCCTTGATCATGGGAAAACCTTATGCACTAAAAGGTCTCACAATCAGGGTGCTAGGCTCAAAACCTGGCTTGGCATGTGCTTCTTGAGAAATAGGTCCTACTAACTCTTGCTATAATGTTTAAGTGCCACTGGATCAATAAGCAACCAAAAAAACCCACTCTCTCTCGTCCCTCTAGTAAAGGTCTTTAAATTTTCTAGACAACAATCATTGATGGTGCACTAAGCTCAAGAACACCACCCAAAATCATCTAGAAAGAAATGGATCCAACTTCCCTCATAAGGTACATGGCATCATCACCAAGCTCCATAGTCATGCCTCCCTCTTACTTTTGAATCATGTGGAGCAATGACTTGTCATATGATGCATCGAAGCTCCATTGTCCACATACTAGTCAACATTAGACACATTGGTAAAAGACAAGCAAGAGACCAGAGCCATATCCATCTTGGAAAATCAACAATATGAAAAGATCCTCCACCTATCATGGATGAAAAACAAATTGGCATCCACAAGAACAAATCTACATTTTATCACAGGTCCTTAGGAGTATATCACTTGCTAAAATTAAAACCATGCAAGTGAATAATCACATAGATTAACATGCAAGTGAGGATTAACATATTGAACGAAGTCTCCTCTCCTCAAATATCTGTTATTGCGTAATGATGATATACAGTCGAATCACATAGATCTATCACCTATCATTGCCAACTATTGGAACAAATCAACCACCTATCACATGTCATCCTAGGCATCACATCAGCTAAAAATACATCCACAATAGCATCAAGTAATAGATCTATTATCTCTCAACAGGAGAGAAATTTGTCAAAACATATCAAAGGCACAAGTGTTCATGCCAAGTATAAATCATCAATGAATGAAGAATAAATAACCCTTCCAAGTGTTGAGGTGTTTCTCCCAAGAAACCTAGGGTATCACACCCAATGACCTCAACTAGGTAAAGTATATGTCCCATGTAATTACTTGCTAAAATACAACTTCGTTTTACTCTAGAGTGATCTCAACTAAAACTACTTTGGTACTATGTTGGAAATTTGTTGGAAGGACGCTTCAATCCAATTAAAAAGATAAGATTCATTTTCTTTGTAGAAAGCTTTTGCAATCTTAACCCCAAATTTTTTTGCCCTAGGAATACTAAAAGTTAAAGTACAAAATAACAATAGAAAAAGTACAATAATTCATTTTCAGACAACCTTAAACTTCCCAACGATTAAGAAGAAAAGACATTGATCAACGAGAGAAGTTTTCAATGCTTCTAAGGCAACTTAAAAATCAATATTTAGATATGGAAATGTACTTTTACAAAACAACAACAATAAAATCATCTCCTTATCTTCTTTAGATGGTAGATCATTCAACAATTTGCCTTTTTATCTCTGTCCAATCAACAAGATCATAATTTTTTTTAAATAACAAAATATGAAGAACACATGTAGTTAAAAAACAATTATAAAATTGACACAAGATATGTATGGTTGGAAACTTCATATATAAGCTCAATGATGAAGTACATACCATAGACTCCACTTATGGATTTAAATCCCAACTATGCAAAAATGTCGTAGCTATGATAAACATCAAACCCTAGCTACATCAAGAAGAACAAGTGCAAGAATCCCTCAAACAATATGTCTAAGGAAAGACATTCTCTTGTCTTTTTCATTAGTCCACCCTAGAGTTTTCTTTCAAAACCCTAGTGCCCAAGTGTAAAAATTTAACCCCAGAACTCCATGATGCTGGAAGAAACTCCAAAGAGACTAAGAAACCCGAGAGAGAGAGAGAGAGAGAGAGAGAGAAGTACAAGTGAAGGCCTAGAGAGAGAGATGACAAGTGCACTCCTGTTTTAGGTTACATCTCGAGTTAAGAGAGAGAATGAAAACACAATTCATGTGAATGAAAGACTTTCTCCTTCCTCTATTTATATGAGAGGTAAGGGAGACCAACACTATTATGTGGGCACAAAGTCTTTACACGAAGATGTACAATAATTCATTTTCAAACAACCTTAAACTTCCCAACAATTAAGAAGAAAAGATAAGTTTTCAACCCTTCTAAGGCAACTTAAAAATCAATATTTAGATATGAAAATGTACTTTTACAAAATAATAACAGTAAAATCATTTCCTTATTTTCTTTATATGGTAAATCATTCAACAATTTCCCCTCTTACTTTTGTCCAATCAACATGATCATAAATTGTTGTAAATAACGAAATATGAAGAACACATGTAGTTAAAAACAATGATGAAATTGACACAAGATATGTATGGTTGGAAACTTCATATATAAGCTCAATGATGAAGTACATACCATAGTCTTCACTTAAAGCTTCAAATCCCAACTATGGAAAATGTTGTAGTTATGATAAACATCAAACCCTAGCTCAACCAAGAAGAACAAGTTCAAGAATCCCTCCAACACCATGTCTAAGGCAAGACATTCTCTTCTCTTCTTCATTAGTCCACCCTAGAGTTTTCTCCCAAAATACTAGTACCCAAGTGTACAACTTTAACCCCAGAACTCCAAGATGTTGGAAGAACTCCAAAGAGACTAAGAAACCCGAGAGAGAGAGAGAGAGGTACAAGTGAAGGATTAGAGAGAGAGAGAGGACAAGTGCACCCCTGTTTTAGGTTACATCTTGAGTTAAGAGTGAGAAAGAATGAAAACACAATTCATGTGAATGAGAGACTCTCTCCTTCCTCTATTTATATGAGAGGTAAGGGAGACCAACACTATTATGTGGGCAAAAAGTCCTCGCAAGCAGCCTACATGAGTCCCTATAGGCCACACATGTGAGATGCCCACTCTAGAGTACAAGTGTCATGCTCTAGTAATGATGTCATGCACATTAAGGACTATAATTGATTGAGCTACAGAAGGCAAGTTCACACCATTCCATCTCGAGCCTCCATGGACAATCTATCCTATAAAGCAAAATATTCCATTAGGTCAATACCCTATAAGAACACTAAGCCCTATGTGTCCTAGAGCTATCTACAAACCTCCAAACATGAATCCAACTTTCCACATGCCATCTAGGGCTTGAAGCCCTCTTCCACGATGCACAATACTGCACATCCCCTGTAGGGCGTTCTCTCACGAAATGAATCCTCCATGTGGTTGTTATGAAGTGCATCAACCATCTAGGTAAGAGATATCCAATGCACATGGGAATAACACTGAGTTAACAATCAATTGAGGTCAAGCTTCCATTGAGAAAACTATCTTAGGTGTGTGCATATTTATCACAAACCATCTCTCATGCTACAATCCATCTCAAACCCGTTTAGGGGTTGAACATACACCATGTACCCCAAATCTCATGAAACACTCCTAAACGTAGTGTAAATACTTCAGAATAGCTTGAAAATATAACATTCAACTTGTCACAAGTCTTGATTTAGTTATTGAATTCATCTAACAAAAAATGTGGCAAGGCAAAAACTATGAAAATGAAACTTCAAATAAAATTGAACAACCTCCTAAACTCATGTAGAGATAGAACTCTACTTACATAATAACCAATAAACTAAGTTAAATAAGACACGATTAAAATAAAACAAGACTATGGTAATAATACCATATTAATGATCTTGAAGGATTGGCCTCCAATGCTTTTAGAAGAAAGAGAAAATGTCATTGCATCTAGAGCTAAGAAATTTATTTGGTTGGATATAGAAAAGGACCTTTCTTAGCAACAATGGTGGAAATAGATAATCTGTTACGAGAGCAGTGAGATAAACACCTACAATTTGAAAGTGTAAAAACCAAACTTTGCCCCTATGAGCCCAATGAGATAAATAGCAGCAAAAGTGAACCCAAATCCAATTTGAGTATGAAGAATGCTTAAAGGCAACTAATGTGATCCCACCAAATGAGGTGCTAAAACATATAAAGCGATGTGATCCATGTGACAAAGTTGTTGAAGTAAAGTGGTGGTATACCAGTTATCCAAAGGGACTCCAATAAACCCTATTATTATAACAAACATAAATACACTAACAATAATAATTACCGAAGGTCACATGTCTAAAAGGTATTTATATTCAAGTACTCAACCATTTAATGTCTACTTCTACACAATGTTGCTTGCATTGAACTCACTTATTCATTATTAATTATATATCTAAATTAACCTTAAAAATATACTACTATATATGTATTTTACTTTATAAGGGTTTTTTTATGTTATTATTCTTATGTTCTATATTTTTCTATAAATGAATTACTATTCATTACATCAGTATTAGAGCCCCTTTCATGACACTTCTATCAAAAGATAATGATCTAATTTAATCCTTTGGCCATACCTTTTATTAGACCTTGATTGATCTTGCCTTTTGACCACATTTTTTTAGAGTTACTTTGAAACTTGACCTTTCTCTTGACATTGAAGTGTTGTAAAGTAGACCATTTTGTTGCGAGTTAGATATTCACTAGAGACACCATACTATACCATTGCCAACCAAATTTATAGGAGTTGTTGATTAAATGGAAAAACTTGCCAAGCCACATCTATTCAATTGCTAGAAGACTACCACCACCAAACAAATCTCATCCCTTTTTTCACAAGGTTTTTTTCTTACTACGTTCGCTCAAGCAGAGCATCCCACTTGGCGTGTTGACAGGTTCTTTTTCAAAGTTCGCTTAAGCAAGGAAAATGACTTGGTTTGATAACAGATTTTGGGTAAATCAAATAAGACAAAAAAAGTGAGATTTTCCTATTTGTTACCCTCTTTTATGAAAATTTGAAAATTTTGAGTTAACTCCACATCGTGTTGCGTGAAAAATAAGCTAACCTAATAAGTTAAACCCACATTGTTTGTTGTGGGTTAGACTTATTGTGTGATTAGCAATGGTAATAACTCTTAATTAATTTTCTATTCATTACTTATTTAGGATACATTTTGGGGGTGGTAATTCCTTATGTACCAACAAAGTAGGAAATCGTTTCATCATTATTGTTCTTTATGTTGACGACCTTATTCTTATTGGTAGTGACCAGAACCTTTTAACCCATGTGAAATCTAGCATTAAGAAGAAATTTGAAATAACACTTAGACATTTGCATTATTTTTTTGGCCTCCAAGTTTTGCAAACCAAAGAAATAATTTCTCTTTCTCAGTTTGCATGTGACCTACTTCGTCGCTTTCACATTGATGATTGTAAACCAACCCCATATTCCTTCCAATTTGGAGTCAAACTTATTTCCACGTGCACTTCACCCAAAGTAAATTCCACCTTGTATTGTAGGCTCGTTGGTAGTCTCTTGTACTTGACTCATACTTCTCCCGATATTTTCTTTATTGGTGGTCATGTTTCCCGATATATGCAAACGACCCATGAAATCCATTGGAAAGTAGCAAAAAGGATACTTCGATATATCTAGGGTACATTTCAGTTTGGGATTCATTACAATTCAAGGGGGGGCTCCTTTGTTGGTTGGTTTCACTGATTCAGATTGGGTCGACGACCCTAATGATCAGAAGTATGTTGTGGGTTATGTTTTCAATCTTGGTTATGGACTTGTCAATTAAGCTTGTAATAAACAACACTCTTTCTCTTTCTTCATCAAAAGCGAGTAGAGTATCGTGTCATAGTTAATGCAAGTTAGGAAGTCTTGTGGCTTCAACAGATCCTTTTAGAGTTTGGATTCGAGCAACAACATTTAAATACCCTTTGATGTGTAAATTAAAGTGCCATCAAGCTCGCCAAATATCCAATTCAACATCAGTGTACCTAACACAATGAGCTCCAGATGCACTTCATCAGAAAGCTTGTTTAGGATCATGTTCTTAAAGTGCTCTTTTGCCATATAGATGATCAAGTTCAAGACATCTTCACAAAGTCTTTTATAGAAACACAATTTTCTAAACTTTGATCTATGTTAGAAGTTCAAGAATTTGTCATGAAAGGGGGCAGGCTCTAATGCCTCATTCCTTCTCCTACTGTGTCACTTTTGTAAATCCTTCAATCCTATTTGAAATTGTTCTTAAGGGTAAATGTTAGGATATTTGTGTGAGTGATTACTTAAGGTGTTCAATCTTTTGGAAATATTATATGATAGTTGAACAAACTCTAGTTTTCTTTTGGTAAACTTCAATTGGAAATGGATGTAAAACATATTCAAATCATATTCAATTGCCAAGTGCCTCACATGCCTAGACTCGGTCTAGGGGTTATAGTGATGTCCTGGTAACTGACCAGGTGCCTCAACCCTATGCTGCATCAATTGAATCAATGTCAAATACTTGGTAACTGACCAAGCGCCTCCATTCTCCCAGAGAATGGACCTCAACCCTAGGCTGAGTCCCCTAGTCCTAGACTGGTTCATTTTCTTGGTAATTGACCAGGTTACCTCCATTCAAAGAACGACCACTCAGCTCTAGGTTGAGTCTCCCAGTGCTGGACTGGTTCCACTTCCTGGTAACTAACTAGGTGCCTCCACTCAAAGAATGACCACTCATCTCTAGGCTGAGTTATCCTAGTGTTGGACTGGTTCCACTTCCTAGTAACTGACTAGCTGCCTCCATTCAAATAATGGCCACTCAGCTCTAGGTTGAGTTCCCCCATTGTTGGACTGGTTTCACTTCTTGGTAACTGATCAGGTGCCTCCATTCAAAGAATGGCCACTTAGCTCTAGGTTGTGTTCCCCTAGTGATGGATTGGTTCCACTTCTTGGTAACTAACCAGGTGCCTCCATTATCCAAGAGAATGGCTCTTGATGTTGCTTAGGAAAAATCAGCACTCTCTCTCTCAGCGAGAGAGGTATTCTCTACCATGCTAAGCTTGTCAAGAAAGTACACAAACTTTGTTATAGTTAGAGGCTTGGTCAGGATATCTGCAATTTGTTCGTCTGTACGGATGTACTACATCTTCAGAGTGCCTCTATGTACTAGGTCTTTGATGAAGTGATACTTCATTTCAATGTGTTTCGATCTATCGTGAAACACTGAATTTTCTGGAATCTTAATGCAACTCTGATTATCACAATGGATAATCGTTGAGTCAAGATTTCCATTGAACATATCAGAAAGTAGTTTTGTAAGACAAACTGATTCCTTGCAGAAATCACTTGTAGCAATATGCTCAGCTTCAGCTGTACTCTGAGCTATGGAACCCTGTTTTCTACTTGACCAAGAGGTCATTGCAGATCCCATACTGAAGCACTAACCTGAAGTACTTTTTCGGTCTACCGCTTTGCCATCCCTATCGAAGTCAACATATCTAGCTAACATTACTCCACTGTTGGAAGTATATATGAGCCCATAAGTGATAGTACCTCACACATATTTGAGTACATGTTTGGCAGTTATCCAGTGTATGTGCTTCGGATTGGACATGAACTGTCTCAGAGCATTCACTGTGTAACTTATATCTGGTCTCGTGTGAATGAGATACATCATAGATCCAATGAGCTGTCAATACATAGTAGAGTCCACATCTTGTGAACTAGTGGTTGAGTCTTGTAACTTTTTCATGTTTGTTGTCATGGGAACGCTCATAGACTTGCAGTCCTACATTCCAAATCTCTACAAGATATCAAGTGCATACTTCCCTTGTGTTAGGAAGATCTCGCCTAGATTTTTCTAGACCTCAAGGCCAAAAAAATAATGCACCAGACCAAGATCCTTCATTTCAAATTCAGAGGTGAGTTCCCTCTTACGCTGAGCTATTGGTTGTTCCTCTCCAGTAAGGAACAAGTCATCCACATACAAGACTATGATCAAGATATGGTTATGAACAACCTTAAAGTACAAATTGGAGTGAGTTTTACTTTTGGAAAACCCCAAGATGTGAAGGTGGTGCAAGTGGGTCGATCACAACCAACCTTACTAGCACCTCCAGGATCTAGTGGCTCCTAGACTAAGCAGGACTGCCAAATTTAGCTTAATAGCCAAATCCTGCTCTAAAATTGCCTCCCCGCAATTCTGTCTCCGCAACAAGCCTTTCCGCAATAGGCATTCTACAACTTTGTTTCCGCATGCGGGTTGCGGGTTGCGGGATGCCCGATCACCCTACGTTGCGCTCCACAACTTTCTCATCTGCACCTGCCTTCCCGCAAGCGAGTTGCGAGATGTGGGATGTCAACTTCCCAAAGTTGCTCCCCCGCAACCTCCTCTTCGCAATTTTTCCTCCGCAATTTCTTAGCCGTCAGATCTTTGCGGCCTCCACTCCAACCATCGATCTACTCTTTGGTGCGGACCTCATAGATCTTCGCGGATTTGTTAACTCCCTCGCAACTTTCGTTGCGAGCTTTTTCTAAACCGTCAGATATTTATCTGTGGACTCAATCTCGACCATTCATTCTCTGCAAAACTTGTCAATGGTAGAGAATCTGCGGGTTGCACCGATTGATCATGGAATTGATCAATCCAACCTGTAATCTTCTTAGTTCTTTATCCTAACACTCTTATACATGCATCTACACTCTACTTCAACTATTCAAGCACGAAATTGATGCGTGAATTCAACAACTTCACAGAAATACACAATGTTCAGGAAAACGCTGAAGTCAGCTCCGCAAAGATACATAGTTCAACACAATACATGCATAAAGGCTAACAACCCTACAAACACACGATTAATCCTTCTATTATGCAACACAAGGAAAATGCACACGACTTGGATCTCTCTTCTTTCGATTCTTCAAAATATTTACAAGTAGGCACCAAACACAGGTTTGTCCTCTTCTCTGCAAAATTCAGAATTCTAATGCTGAAGAGTAGAACACTCTCTACTTCTCTACTTTGCCTATTTAACCTAAACTCATAACTCCTAGTTTGAGTGGTCCTACAACCAAAACAAGCCACTACCAAGCGTGATGAAACGTCCCTGTCCAAACAACTTGTGGCTTGATCTCCACGCAGGGGGAGTCATGATTTGCCATCATGCCTATCGCTTGCTAACAAACTATGACTCATTAGACAACCAAAAAAGATTCCTCAGCATGTGACCAACTCATCACATTGCTAGCATGCCACTATACCCCTGCAGCATGACTCATATAGTACTGACACCTATCAGATTAGATCTGCTATCCTATCTAGACTTGCTAGGAAATAAAATACTTTACATGAAAGTTTACAATGGTTTTAGAATGAACCCCTCCTTGGGAAAACGTCAAGACCTTAGGGTTTGACCAGAAATTTAGTAGTTGGCCTTGAGAGCTAATGCTCCCGCATTAGACTCCCAAAGTAGAAAGAAATCATGACCTCCTGGTCATATGTCTTCAGCTTCTGTTCTCCTAGATCCCAAACTTTATCCTGCTGCTGTCCATAAGCTTTCCTATCTTCATTTTTCCTCAGTTCTAACCTTCTAGGCTTCCAAACCTTATGTTGTAGTACTCCACTGTCTTTACCTTCATCATTCTTCACTTTCCAAATAGTTCCACAGTGGACTGCTTTCTTCATTCTGCGGTAACTCTTCTTAGGTATTTGCATTAACTCCCATAGTTCATCTATGGCACTTTTCAATTCAGTCTGCTGCTGCAAACAACTCTTGTCCTTTTCACTATGCCGCTGCACTTGGCTGTACTTTTCCCATTCAGCTCTAAATTGATGGTTACCTTCTTCAATCTCCCTTGATTTAACTTCTGCTACAACTCTTGAGATTGATGTAGATGTTGTCCCAGACATTGCTCTTGGCACTGCCCTTGATATTGCTCCAAATTGATGTCCCAGATGTTGCTGCCACCCTTACTTCCTTTATGCTTTTATAAGCATCTCCCTCTGCAATACCCCACTCATGTTCTCTATCTGCAAATTTGCTTTCAAAAAGTAATTTGTCCCTCAGTTTTCTGATTGCAGTCATATACTCAATCACTCCTCTTTGTATACTAGTAAACACATCACAGAACTGTGAACCAGTATATTCTTTTGTTTCTTTTATAACAAGAAGCATGTCTTCCTCATTGACTACAATTTCTTCCTCTTGTTCAAACACTCTCAGCAAGCATTTCAGCCATCCATTGATTACTTGATTCTCTTCAAGCACTTCTTCAGTATGTTGAATCTTTGTGTCAGCAAAACTCTTCTCTGTCTCTGTATTGACAATCTTCAGTAATTTCCCTTCCACTCTTTGACCATTTCTATTAGTCACTTCAGTCTTCCTCAGCCCCAAGACTGTTTCATATCCTATTTGAGACACAGTAGCTTCATATTGATCCTTATGACTTCCTTCTCCCTAGTCACTGAACAAAATTCTTTGTGACACTGTTTCATCCATCTCTGTCCGAATAGAATTCTGACCCTCTGTTCTTATGACAGTCCCAAAGGTCTGTCCATCACTCTTACTTTGGCTCTCTAAGTAGACCAAATCTTCGTTGTCCTCATCGAGAACAAATTCCTTCTCATAAGACATGACTGTCTCTTCCCCAATAAGATTGTTGCCTTCATTAATTAAGGATTCTGTAGACTTCTTCTGCTGTAATAACTCATCTTTGCTTTTGTCATTGCCTGGCAATACTCCCATCTGTCTATCTGGACTAACTGGGTCTTTCCCACTTTCATCTTTGCCTATGCACTCCTTGAGGGATTTCATCTCTTCATCAAAACTATTAAAACATAACTTGTTTACCTGAGGTTTCCATTCACAATTAGGCTCATATTTCTCTAACAGGTTCTCCAGCAATAACATCTCCCTGTTAGTTTTTTCAAGCACAATATCTTCATGCTTGACATCTTCCTCTTCATTATGCCTTGTCAGATAACTTTCAGCTTCAATTAAGACACTTCCATAAGATGGATTGTCTTCTACAATACCCGCAAACACATTCAAATTGTCAGCATTAAACTCGTAAGACTCAATGGTCTTATTTGATGACTCAATTATCAAATCTTCCTCTAGTTGTTCCAAGTCAAGCGTAACTCTTGAATGCTTGATATCCTCCTCTGTCTCTTTCAATTCTTGGCCATCATCATATGCCAAGTCTTCCTTGTCTTCAACTTTTACAGTATGTTGGAAAGCATCACCTTCTTTTCTCCATGTAAGTGTATTTGCATGAGACGCAATTGTCTCATCATTTATCTGAACATAATTGAAGTTCTGCATATCTCCTTCATTCTTTATGACAACACCAGAATATTTCCTTTTCTCATTCATTGTACATGCAAACACACATGAGATATCAGATTTAAAACAATGAGACCCCTTGGCCTCTCTTAAAGCCTCGGTCTTCAAGACTTCTCTCAGACACTCTCTTGCCTTGAGTATCTCTTCTTCATACTGAGCATTCATCAGTTGCTCTCTTCTCCTCTGTAGCTTATGCCACTTCACATTTCTTTTCACAAAAATACCACATCTTTGGTCTTCTTCCTCCTTCTGTAACAACTCCATTAGTACTTTCAGAGGGACTTCTATCTCAGCCTTCTCTCTCTCATACTCTTCATCACTCAACTTCCTCCATTTGCCATTTTCCTTGGCATTTTCTTTCCTCCCTTTGTGGCTGCCTCCTGAACCTCTTCTATGACTCTCAATAGTCATCTTCTTGAGTTTCTTCCACTTTCCTCTGAGTTGCACTTAGCCTCTGCAGTAACAATCCTGCATGCTACACCTCACCTCACCAAACCTCCTCTATGCTTGGTATTTGGGCAAGTATTGGTCCTCTTTCTAGAACCGTTCTGAGCACCTCTCTATGCTCTTTCTAGGATTTCTCTCACAACTCATCTGCATGAGAACGTAACTGTCCTCTCTTACTTCAATCTTCACTTGAAATACTAGGTTCTGGCCACACTTCTGTTTTCTCTCAGAAATCTTCACTAGTTTCTTTCATCATCGCCCTCAATGACTGTGATCTTCTTTGTCGAGATGCTTCACTTCTGCTGCTACCCGTTTACATGCATACACTCCTCCCAAAGTAGATATCTATGCCTATATCTTACTGTTCATGCTCCAAGCCTCTTCTTCTTTGGCATGCAAAACTCTTCCACTCACAAGTTCTCTTACAGACTTCTTGGTTGTCTTCTATCTTCACAGAACATTGTCTTGTACCCCGTGTGCTTTCTTTTTTTCTCATATTAAACTTACCCTCTTCCTTCATGCGTCACTGCACTTCTCCGTATTACCTTCATAACTTCTGTGTTCCCCGCTGGTCGACCTCTGTCACGACCTCTTGCTCTTCCTATGCATGCATCCATCTTCTTGCACTAAGCCTCTGTAATAACAGTTCTCTTTCACATCGCTACAATTTACCTGACCAAGTCCCTTCTCTGTACTTGGTCTTTTGGCAACACTGGTCCTCTATCTAGAACCTCTTGAACACTCTTCTTTGCTCTTTCCAGGCTTCTACGGCTACGCTTCTCTCTCACACGAGCTCCTCCTTACTCCTCTATAGCTTGAGCTTCTGCATCACCTCACTCTTTCAGAAATTCTACCCACAACTACAACTGTGGAATTTCTCAACAAATTCTACCTAGTCATACCTTGAAGTTGCTTCTATTTTGCAACACGCAGGAAATCTTTTCTCGCTCTGATACCAAAATTGGTGTAGGTGGGTCGATCACGACCAACCTTACCAGCACCTCCAGGATCTAGTGGCTCCTACACTTAGCAGGACTTCCAAATTTAGCTTAAGACCCAAATCCTGCTCTAAAATTGCCTCCCCGCAATTTTGTCTCCGCAACAAGCCTTTCCGAAATAGGCGTTCCGCAACTCCGTTTCCGCATGCGGGTTGCGGGATGCAGGATGCCCGATCACCCAACGTTGCGCTTCGCAACTTTCTCCTCCGCAACGGCCTTCCCACAAGCGGGTTGCGGGATGTGAGATGTCAACTTTCCAAAGTTGCTCCCCCGCAACTTTTCCTCCGCAATTTCTCAGCCGTCAGATCTTTGTGGCCTCCACTCCAACCGTCGATCTACTCTTTGGTGCGGACCTCATAGATCTTCGCGGATCTGTTAACTCCCTCACAACTTCTGTTGCGGGCTTCTTCTGGACCGTCATATCTTTATCTACGAACTCAATCTTGACCATTCATTCTCTGCAAAACTTGTCAATGGCAGAGAATCTGCGGGTTGCGCCAATTGATCATGGGATTGATCAATCCAACTTGCAATCTTCCCGATTCTTTAGTCTAACACTCTTATGCATGCATCTACACTCTACTTCAACTATTCAAGCACAAAATTGATGCGTGAATTCAACAACTTCATAGAAATACACAATGTTCAGGAAAACGTTGAAGTCGGCTCTGCAAAGATACACAGTTCAACACAACACATGCATAAAGGCTAACAACCCTACAAACACACGGTTAATCCTTCTATTAAGCAACAAAAGGAAAATTCACACAGCTTGGATCTCTCTTCTTTCGATTCTTCAAGATATTTACAAGTAGGCACCAGACACATGTCTGTCCTCTTCTCTACAAAATTTAGAATTCTAATGCTGAAGAGTAGAACCCCCTCTACTTCTCTACTCTTCCTATTTAGCCTAAACTGTTAACTCCTACTCTGAGTGGTCCTACAACCAAAACAAACCACTACCAGACGTGATGAAACGTCCCTATCCAAATAGCTTTTGGCTTGATCTCCACGCAGGGAGTCGTGATCTGCCATCATGCCTATCGCTTGCTAACAAACTATGACTCATCAGACAACAAAAAAAGATTCCTCAGCATGTGACCAACTCATCACATTGCTGGCATGCCACTATACCCCTGTAGCATGACTCATCTAGTACTGACACTTATCAAATTAGATATGTTATCCTATCTAGACTTGCTAGGAAATAAAATACTTTACATGAAAGTTTACAATGGTTTTACAATGAACCTCTCCTTGGGCAGACGTCAAGACCTTAGGATCTGACTAGAAATTTAGTTGTTGGCCTTGAGAGCTAATGCTTCTGCATCATAAGGTATCCACCAATCCTTGCATACCAGACTCTAGGAGCCCGTTTGAGCCCATACAAACCTTTCTTCAGTGTACACACATGGGACTTGTCCTCATAAATCACAAATCCTTTAGGTTGTTCAATATATACTTCCTCATCAATCTTGCCATCGAGGAAGGTTGTTTTTACATCCATCTGATGGAGTTTCCATCCGAATACAACAACAAAAGATATGATGGTTCTGATAGTAGTATACCTGGTGACAGGAGCAAGAATAACATCATAATCTATGCCCTCTTTTTGGGTAAAGTCACGAGCAACAAATATGACCTTGTACTTCTGAATGTTGCCATCAGCAACATGCTTGATTTTGTAAATCCATCTTGATGTTACCACTGACTTTCCTGTCGGTCTGGGAACAACTTCCCACACATCATTCTTCATCATTGAACTGTACTCTTCAATGATAGCATCATTCCAGACCTGTTGACTAGCTGCTTCTTTGTATGTGGAAGGTTCAACATTGATGAGTTGGCTCATAAGACCTGAGTACTTTTGTGGCCTTATGCTTTCTCTAAAAGTCCCGGAAGGAGCTTTATGATTCTCAGTTTCTTGTACCGTTTCTCGGTACCAGGAAGGTCTCCTTTTGGAAGGAGGGACCTCAAGTAGTTCTTCTGGTGGACTTCTAGGTTCGTCAGGCATATCTAGAATTTGAGTCTCAAATTCTTCTTCCTCCCTCTGAACTTCTGAATCTAGGATCTCAGAAGGAGGTTCTTCATCTTCCTTTGAAAGCTCTTGTGTTTGACGAAACACAATTTCCTCATGGAATATCACATCTCTACCGACTTCAATGTGCCTCTGTCCAGGGACATAGAGGCGGTAAGATTTCGAGCTTTCACTGTAACCGACAAATATGTCTTTCTTTCTGAAAGGCTCTAGCTTAGCCTTTGTTTCTTTTGGTACATAAGTGCCAAAACTCCTCATCTGGTCCATTGCAAGTTTCTGGCTTCTAGAGAAGGATATTTCGGTTTTCTTACCTAGAGCACAACCCTTGCAAACACCATCATGTTGAGGATAAATCTCTAGCATACCTGTAACCATCTTTTGAAGACCTAGGAGAGTTGTATAGTGAAAGTGTTCAAACCTCCGATGCCACATCTCACATAGATCAACTGTGTAGTGAACCAAAGCTAGTGTAGAATTTCTAGAGGCTTTGTAAAGGCCTCCCTCTCAAACTCGAATTGGTACAACTGAGCTTAGCTTTTCATTCTTTTCCCATAGTAGGACCCTCTTGTCCATGAAAAAGACCCTGTATCCCTTGTCTTCTAAGCCAGCAACGGAGAGTAGGTTTTTCTTCAAACCAGGTACATATACAATGTCATCAATATGCAAGATTGTACATGATTCAAGTTGAAATGAGGTTGAGCCAAATCCTTCAATCTTGTAAGTGGTGTCATCCCCAAGTTCCAATTGAGTAATTAACTTCTTCTTTCTGTAGCTGGTGAGTGCTTCACGAAAACCAATCATATGTTTGGAAGCACCACTATCTACTAACCAAGTGTTAACACTATTAGTGATGGATCCAAAAAGAGCAGAAATTAGGTAGTATTCTCTTCTAGGTTCATATTCGTTGGTAGCCTTAGTATTCTTTTTCTTCTTGGGTTCTTCTTCTTCTGCGGCAGAAGCTTGGAAACTCCTTTTGAACTTCCTCTTGGGCTGCCTGCGATCCTTGGAAAAATGCCCAATCTTATAACAGTTAAAGCATTCTAAACATGGAGCATCAGAGTGTTTACCTTGCTAGGTTTCTTTCCCTTCCTTTCCTAAGTGAAGGGCTTCTTGAAATTTCTTCTTAGTTGTAAGGGCAATATTTCCTTCCTTGGTGCCAATTTCTTTGTCTTGAATTCTTCCTTCTTCCAAACAGTCATGCCAAAGTATCAAATTTTGGCTGATTTTCACATCCACTTACAACTGCCAGAAATGTTTCCTAAGAATTGGGAAGTCCATCTAACACAGTCTGTAGAAGATCATCATCATCCAGAGTTATACCAATAGCAGAAAGTTGGTCTCTTACCTGTGCAATGTTTGTGAAGAAGGCTGCAACTCCTTCATCCTTGTTCATCTTTAGTGTACGAAGCCTTTTCTTCAATACTCTCTTCTGGCTAGGTGCCTTCTTTTCATACAGGTTTGTCAGTGTGTCAAAGCATTGTTTGGTGGTATTTAATGGTGTGATGGTGGGCATCAAGGTTTCCTTGACTAAATCATAGATGTTACTTCTAGCCTTAGCTTGCTTCTTCTTGAAAGCAATTCTGCCAGCATTAGATGTTGGTTCTTCTATGGTGTTGAGAGCCAAGTCATCAAGGTCATTTTCCTCCACGGTGGCCATGACTCTAGATTTCCAAGAGTTGTAGTTTGTTGAACCCTCAAGCCTCTCTTCCGGTCTGAAGGTGTTGGTAGCCATCTCTGCTCCAAAAGTCAGTGATCTAAGTCAGCAGTCTAGGAAGACAACAATAATCTGCTCTCTTACTGGGGTCTTCACATGCAAATCTCTGATTGTTGAATTTTAGCATTTGCATATATTCTTTAATTTTGCAGACTGTAAGATAGATAACAAAAGACAAGTGCAGTAAACAAAACATCAACACAAAGAAGACAAGATGGTTTTCACTGGGAAATCTTTAAAAGACAAAAACCCCAAAAGCATTAGTAATTCATCCCTTAAATGAGATGATTGAGTTTGCAAAAGAATCTCAGAATTCTGATTTGAATGTTCTCCAAAATTCTGTCAAACCCTAGAAAGCTAAACAATTTGTCAAAATTTGTTGTAAAGACAAATTTCACAAGAAATGTAGATTAGGGCTAACTGCCCAGACTGTCTTCCTGCTTCCCGAAGTATGTTCCAGACTTTTCTTTTTATTGCCCTGACCAACCGAGGAGCGCCCGAAATTTACAGGAAACTACCCGATAATTCCTGTAGCTTCCCGAAAACTGGCCATGCTTGTTTTAGACTGCCCAGATTAACTGTGGCTGCCCGGATGCTGCCGGGACCAATTCTTGTGCTGCCCGGATTCCCTTTCCTGCTGCCTGGATCCTTCTTTCCTGTTGCCCAGATGTTCTGTGTTGTTGCCGTGATATAAGCTAGTGATGCCCTAGCTCTTCGTGAGCAGTTTAAGCTGCCCGTGATGGAGAGCAAGCAAACCGAGGTCATGGTAACACTGCCCATGGTGAAGAGAAGTCTGTATGAAATCAGAAAGGTGTTGCCCGGATGTGTAGAGGCATCCCGTGAGGAAAGATGCTAACCGAGGTAAAGTTCAGGCTGCCCGAAGTTTTGTGGCGGCTGCCCACAACCTGCCCAAGGGTCTGTTCTGGCAACCCGTGAAGTTCACCTGCTGCCAGATAAAAGAGAAGATTGTCCGAGCTAAGGATGGTGTTACCCGAGAGAAGAGTTATCCTGTTGTTGATTAGGGTTAGCCTGGCCGTGTTCTTTCTGTGTTGCACGAGATTTGAAGTGATGTTGCCTTGTCTTGTGAGAGCAGATTGAGTAATGCCCTAACTAGCTAGATCGCCATGCCATGGAATAAAGACGAGATAACCACACTTGGTATTGTGACCAACGAAAACTTCAGTCAGTTGATGGAGGATCTACAATGAAGGTCAAGTATCTAAAATGTTTTGCAAATGAACTTATTTTATAACTTTTTTGGTCGCTTGAAGTAGTCCATACAAAATAGGAATATAATAATAGGTTTTAATTTTTTACTTTTAATTTTAAGGTACTAATGACTTTTTTGTATTTTCATTTTGACTTTTTGTGGTACAAGAGTCTTCTTGTATTTGACCTTTTAGTCTTCTTCAAGTGTCTTATGGTTAATGCAAGTGATCATAAGGGTCCTTCATCCCCACTCAAAGTACATAATCATAAATAGGGAGAATTACTAATGCTTTTATCTTGAACTATTTATGCCACCAAGATAGGGTACTAGGTGTCTTAATTAGGGGTAGCTAATCCTTGGAGAAGATCACAAATCCCACAAATCAAGTATAAGAGTGCCTCATATGCCCAGACCCAGTCTAGGGCTTGTAGTGATGTCTTGGTAACTGACCAAGTGCCTCAGCCCTAGGCTGCATCAATTGACTCAATGTCAAATACTTGGTAACTGGTCAAGTGCCTCCATTCTCCTGGAGAATGGCCCCCAACCCTAGGCTGAGTCCCCCAGTACCGAACTGGTTCATCTTCTTGGTAACTGACCAGGTACCTCAATTCATAAAATAGCCACTTAGCTCTAGGATGAGTCCCCCAGTGCTGGAATTGGTCCACTTCCTGGTAACTGACCAGGTGCTTCCATTCAAAGAATGGCCAACTCAGCTCTAGGCTGAGTTCCCCCATTGTTGGATTGGTTCCACTTTCTGGTAACTAACCAGGCGCCTTCATTCAAAGAATGGCCACTCAGCTCTAGGAAAAGTTACCCAATGCTGGACTGGTTCCACTTCATGGTAACTGGCTAGGTTCCTCCATTCAAAGAATGGCCACTCAGCTCTAGGCTGAGTTCCTCGAGTGTTGGATTGGTTCCACTTCCTGGTAAATGACCAGGTGCCTCCATTCTCCAAGAGAATGGTTGTCGATGCTACTTAGGAAAAATCAATATTTATGACATGATTGTATTTATGTTTATGTTCCATTAGTGATTGAATACAAGCAATTACTTATAGAACATAGATTCGATATATTGTGGAAAAGCATTGTGAGCTTAAAATTGATTCCAGGGTCAGTTCGTTTCTTGAAGTTTAATTGATGTAAGTGTTGAGAGCCTCTATTTTTTCATGTTATATTCTTATAAAACCTGTTAATTTGGTTTTCTGATTTCTGTTGTGCTTTTTTGTTGTTGTCTATAAGCAGGATATAAAGTTACTTATCCGATATTGTATATTCATATTAATCAATTTTTCTCCTGATTATTTGATGCATAAATCTATTTGGACCATCTGTATGCAAATCTAAAGCCCTGGTTGGAAGGAAAAAATAAATCAAAAGTTCTTACCAAGGGTTAGTTATTATGTAGTATTTATATTATGCCTATAGAAACACTTTGTTTTTTTCACTCTTGTTTTCCAATTAAGATATCTCATGTGTAGGCCATTTGGGCATCCTATCATGATTGCATATTTTTATTGTTTATAAATTTAATCATGCTCAATACAGATCTTAATCCATTTCCACATAAAGAACATAATATTTTTCCACCAAAAGTTGTAGAAGAAGCTTTCCGAATACTTCCTGAAGAGGATGCTAAACAAGAAAAGAGACTGCAAATGAAGCAAAAATTATCTATACAATGACGAAAGTCACGACGATTATTTAAAATTGCAAATTCAGATTGTTAGAATGATGATGGTGTATCCAATAGTAAAGTTGTCTACATCCAACTAATGTTATCAGGACTGGACCGGTCATTGAACTGATAGAGCCCACAAATATGAATCGAACCAGAACAAAAAAAAATCCAGAAAAAAAATGGTAGACCAAAAACTACATAGAATATTCAAATTATGTAAAATATATATATATATATATATTCATGTGCATCCATATGAATCCAAACCATTGCATACAAATATGCAAAGTTTCTCCTATATATAGGAAATATGGGTGCATATATCCAAAATAGCATCAAGCGCAATTCATCTTTGAACCAAAATACATCAACAAAGAGGCTCTAAATGTCCCCTAAAGTCCAATAATGAACATAGTACTAATCAATAACTATAGTCTAGTGTCTACAACTTGATCATATGGTATTACTAGTCTAGACTCTAATTGTGCATAATAGAAACCCTACACTTTTGATGAAACCTCCTAATCCAAGCAATAAAAAAAGCTATAAAAACTTTACATGCCTAATTAGTGATTTTGCTTGAGTGAATGGTGCATTTTTATTAAGGTCATGACAAAGGAGTTTAACAATAAGCATCACCAACATCGAGGTACATAGAGGGGTTGATGTGCTTGATTAAATGCCAATCCCCTACCCTTATACATGATAGAATCCAGTGGAAACGTTGCAATCCTGAAACCTTGAATACTGTCAAGTCTGTTGAATTTTGAATGGGATCTAAAATTCTACTATTTGCATATGAATTCCGATGAGGTTGGAACCACTCTCAAACATCCTGAAGCAATTATTGGTAATGTTAAAAATTTAAGTTAAAGGATAGAAAATGAAAGATAAGGAGAATGCCACTTTTACTTTAAGAATTTAATATTACCATTTAATGTTACTCATGATTAGTAAGCATAGATTTTTTGCTATTAGTGTATTTTTTTGTTTTAAGAAAATAAATTGAATTCTTAGGCCCTAGAGCCATGGCTATACGATGTAGTATGAAACTGATCAATAAGGTGAAATAAGGTTGGTTCTTGTACGAAACCGACTGATTTGGTTCGATACGGAATCAACCATTTCTAGCTCGGGATGCCGATTCAGACTGGATGGGTGCCTAAACTAGTTGGATCGACCGATTTTTCTAGAACCAGACCAATTCTAATAACACTGGGTCCAACCTGATGATAGGAAAATACCTTATCAACGCCAATGTCATTTGATTATGCCGTTTGTTAGGGGAATTGTTCCAAACTTTGATACAATTTCTCTTCTTAAAGGAGAATATAGTTTAGAAGACATCATTATTTGAAAAATTATAAATGATTCCATTATAGGAAACCTACAGTTAACATGCTTGGATCCTTGTGGAAATGATCCAGTGATTTATACTATTGGTACCAATGACATATGGGCACACAACATGGATGATGTTCTGTCTATTCAAATGGTGAATGCAGATGAAAGTGGCATGCTTGTACTCCACTATACTTAACCATCTCAAATAAAAACACAATTATCTTTAAGTGGGTCAGATGAAACATACAAAATTTCCACTGCAGTAATCAAGTGAGGGTATTATATGGGATCTTGTTAATATGTGACTCCCTTATTGAGAAATGGTAGTTTTGTGAACATTGGAAGAAATAAACTCATTCAAATGGATTGGATTTTGGTGCGCAACACAAATTCATTTGATTTTATCATAAAGGCATGCGTGTATGTATTTATTTATTATGAAATTTTGTTTGGAATGTTTGAAGACGAGTCATTGAAAATTCCCTATCATGTAGAAGTGTTGGATTGTTTAATAGATGTTTCCATTGATGGAACATTTTGTTGGGTAACAAAATAGAATATTTGAAAATCATGTGGATGTATTGGTAGAGGTGAGCATCTTCCCAAAGGTGTTCATTTGCATCCACATGAAGTGTTTTATACAATACAAATACTAATATTGATACCAACTGAAATCATCGATGGTGAGTATACATGTGTATATTTTAATATTTATTTCAACTCATATCTAAAAAATTTCTTTATAGTATCTAATGTTATATTATGTTTTGTTGTACGTATTGTTGATGTTTTCTTTACTCTAAGCTCTATTAAAAGGTGGGGCACAAGCACTCGAAATAGATAATTTGTTTTTTACCATTTTATTGCTACCAATGAAGCTAAGAACACAACTTTCCAACTTCTTGCAACAAAAGGCGACGATGAAGTTGTGACTGCTAGATTAGCTTCCTCTATAGAATATGGGACACACAATGCATTTTCATCATATCTAGAAGTATTGCAGCCTAATCGAATACATCGTCACAACATTCATTTTATTTCTTACAAAGTTTTCAATCACATAAGGTCTCAGAACATTATACATATTGAATCTTATGTGGAATTTCCTTGTTCAGATGAAAGTTTCATGGTTACTTTTGAGCTAATTGCAATGCATTATGTACCTCCTGAGGTTGTAAAGGAGAATAATTCACTAGAGTTCATCATCAAAGGTTATGGGCATCTTAAGGATGTTGTTTTCTATACATGGGAAACCTTCCCTGATAGATATCAACCAACTTCATGTTCAACTGATCAGATTCAACCTCTTGGTAAATGGAGAGTGGGACCAACATTTAGATTTCGCTATTTGTATAGTAGCCTACATCATTGTGTGTGAGTACACTTTTCATGGGATTCACACTGTCATGTCCCCATATTTTTTGACATAAAAGTGTTGACCATGCCCAACACCTTGGGGCGGTCAAAGATGCATTAATTACCTCACCTAGGGAATTTCATCCAAATATTATTTGTGAGGTTTATACTTAGTTTAATTATTATTATTATAAATTAATTATTGTGCAAATAACATGTGGAATTGAGCTTGCCATGTCAGGCACAATTGGCAAGCCAACTTTCGAAGGGAGGAGATTTAGAAAGTGGAAGCTCTATGACAAAAGTAGTCAGAGAGAAAAGGGAAAGTGCCCAAAAGCTATGACAAAAATGTCATAATAAAAGAAGGAAACAATTGACTAAGAGGGCGTCGTTTCCTTTTGGAGACTCAGTCTCAAAAGAAGGAAAGTCATAAAAATATGTCATAGGGAAAAGCAGGAAACAATTGACTAAGGAGGGCACAATTTCCTTTTTGGAGGCTCGACACAAAAGTAGGAAATGAAGAAAAAGTTGTCATTGAAAAAAGCAACAACTCTGGGCCTAAAGGAGGGCGTAGTTTCCAATTTTGATGAATGGCATGGACATGGAAACAACTCACAAGGGTCCCTACTTTCCAATTACTCAAGGAGGTCGCATATGTGGCTAAGGTTAGGGTTTCTATGTGGATGACTTGCTCTCGCAGGTCACCTATTGCATTTACTTGCTAAGAAGGTCACCCAGAGATCTATTAAAGGAGAATTTGAGCTCCATTTACTAGTTTGGCTTAATTGATTCATGTTTATGTGAAGCAATGCTTCAACTAAGTGTTTTGCCTTAGTCATTGGGAGATGTGCCCCATTTCCTTCCTTCCCCATTCATCTTCCTCCCATTCATTTCTCATTGCAGGTGTGGATTGCATGATTTTCAGCTCATAATGATCATATCAATCACTTATTTCAACCATCATATTCAATAAAGTCGAGCTCCAATGAAGCCCAAGCTTCACCGATGCTCTCATCCCTTCTGTTGTCAAGTTTTGGGCCTCCTACCCACCATTTTGAGTCCTCTTATGGAGTGGCCAGTCAATATATTTATTTTTGATGTGTATCAGCTTATAAACACTATTTAATATCTCTGTCATATTGTAATTTTATTGTCCAATCAGCTCACATAATTAGTTTCCTTGTATGAGCTTATTTGCCATGAAAATGAGGGATTTGATCAGTCTAGTGCAAGAATAATTAAGTAATGGCCATGAGATTGATTATGAGAGGTGAATATGTTTATACAATTTGTATTAGTCTCTTTCAATTTCATTTATCAGGTCCGATACATTTCTGTTATGAATTTCATGCTATATTGTACACCCTAGCTAGATCACTAGTTAATTTTGACTAATCTAGTTGTTTCTTCAATTCTGAGAGTTATATTCAATCAATTTTGATTATGCAAGTTTTTTTGTGTCACTGACAGACCCATCTATCCATACATACTCCCATATCAAAAATTTGTTGAGGCCATACAGTGTTTGGTAGCCTCCATTGCACATGACTTCCCTAGGTGAAAATTGCCTAAAATCCCCAATTCACTCTTAAACTCTTCAAACTTTTGCAAAACTATCCCAAACTGTCCTGAACCTTATTTTCTGCTATATAAATGTCACATATATGTGCCTTTACCCAAGCCCCTGGTCGAAAGGACTGAATAAATCTACCTAGTTTCACGGTTGGGTGACCCAGAAGCGGGGGATGAAGTTTCTGCATAGCGAACTCTGAAACCTGAATGATCCCCAATATAAATGTGTTGGGGATGATGAATTCACTATTCTGAAACTTACCTTTGTTATTTACCTCTTCCTTCTCCCTTGCTTGCAAATTTCTCAACAAAATACCTTGATTTGCCTACTTCTAAAATTTTACTGAGTGTCTGCATGTTCATATCAGAAATTTTAATTAAGTTGCAGAAATAGTTAGTGATCCGACATGTATATTAGGCTTCGGATCATTACACACACCAATGTAATCTTGTCCATCATTGTTATGGATTAGGGATGCAGACTAGTGTACCCCATTTGGAGTTCTAAACATTATACATTTCATTAATATATTTTTATACTATTTGACGTGAAATATATGTCGAATTCCATTATTTGATATATATGATTTATTTATTTGTGACATTGTTTTTCCTGTCAAGTTATTTTTTCCCGCGGAAAAAATCATGTTTTTTCTATTCAACAAAGGAAAAATCCTGCACTAATTTGTTTACATATCTTAAGAAACCAGGGATATAGCCCCAAAATTTCAGACACTAAAGAATATCTAATCCTCTAAATGGATCCTTACAGTAAAATGATCAGTATAACAAAATGAATGAGCCAATAGGCTTCAAGGTCAGACAAAACCAATTATCAATACAAAAAGAAGAGACTAATCCTAGTGACTTTGAACTCAGACACTTGCACTGATTCACATTGAATTGTAGACTAGGAATAACAATCCCTCCATGGGAGGGATTATCTATGAGAAGTTGCTCCTCTCCTCAATGCCAAAAGTGTCTGAGAACTTGAGGGAGAAAAGTCTAAAGAACCCATAATATTTTCCTTACCTGATATTTGACCTGTGGTAGCGAGCATCCCTTTCGAAAAGGTAGGAAAAAACCACACTCTGATATCTGAGACTCTACTGGGAGGTGCCACATCAATACCTTCACCACTCTTTTTTTGTCACGATATATTAATGGTTTTTATTTTTTAAGAATAATTTATTTATACATGAAATTTTAAAAATGATAATATATATTTTCTATCATGTCGGCTCTTCATAATATGCTTTTGTACTATCTTTAACTTATCCTAAAAAAATATTATTGTTAAAGTATTGTAACTTCAGAAGATATTCCATATGTATTGATTGTATTCCTCCATCGGGAGATGAGTTTGGTCATGTAAGAATCATTGAAAGAATCAATGTAAACCTCCAGATGTAATTCGGGTCAATAGTACCCAAGTGTCATTATAATAAATGTTATTTTTGGTACCTTGCTAGACAAGTCGGCCCTGCCAGTTAGAAAACTCAGCCATGTTAGGTCTTAGGTCAAGTCAAGTGATAAATATAAATAGGGAGATGCTCCCCTTCATTTGTATACACTCACTCAAGCAAGTTTGCAAGAGAGAGAAGAACAAGTGCACCCGAAAGAAGAGAGAAGCAGTGTTCTGGGTTTTACACTGCTCTGGTTGAGTTCTGTACTGAGGAAGTTTTGTAGGGTTTTCTCCCTTGTGGTTTCCCCAAGGAATATATTTTTGTTTTTGTGTTTGTTGTTCTTTCAGTGATCCTACTAGTGAAAATTGTATTAAGATATCGTTTAAGCAATTAAGAAAACTTAACATGGTATCAAAGCCACTCTGAAAGGAGACACTGTACAACTAGGGTTTGTTACTCCGAGCAAATCCCTCGATAGATCAACCATAAAAGAGGGCTCACTCAACTCGCCCCAGAAAGGCGCATATTTTTGTGGAAATAGAACTAAATTCCAAGAAGTTTCAGTTTTGGACCAAACACTGTTACCGGGAAGAACTAGGGCTTCAATTTTCTATAGGGTCCATCATCAATTTCAGAAAAAAAGCAATCTACAATCTAGCTCGCCCTAGGAAGGCACATATTTTCCATCACTCAGCCCTACCAGTGATCCCATTTGAAAAATTAGGGTTTCTACATCAAACCTAGGTCATCCCAAAGAAGGTCATCCAGAAGTTGTATTCATCAAGTAAGTACTACTCTTTCTAATTTCATTTGAAGTTCTCATTCTGTTAAAATATGACAAAGAATACCAAGCTAGATGAGAAGCTTGAAGGTGTTGAAAACTCCAGAGCATGGAAGTATCAAATCATGCTCATCCTAGATCTAGAAGGGTTTATAAAAGAGGAAATTGCAGAACCAGAAGAAGCTGAAGCTAAGTTTAAATACAAGAAGGATATGATCAGGGCTAAGAGGATCATAGCCGACTCCATCAAAGATAACTTGATTCCTCAAGTATCCTCAAGGGAGACACCAAAATAAATGTTTGATGCTCTATTCGGCCTATTTGAAATAAGAAACATCAATCGGAATATGACCTTGAAGAATCACCTCAAAAGTGTAAAGGCTCAAAAGTCAGAAACCATGTAATCATATTTTACAAGGGTATCTAAAATCAAGGAGCAGTTGGAAGCTATTCGTGATATGGTTGAATAAGCAGAAATTGTAATGACCCCCTTGAATGGTATTCCAAGAGATTGGGAATCCTTTATCAGAGGAATATGTTCAAGAAGAAGACTAACCAAGTTCCGATAGATATGGGAAGAATGTGTTCAAGAAGAAGAAATAATAGAAGCTAGAGAAGCAAAGCTAAATGAAAATGAAGATCAAGCTTTGGCGGTCCATACCAAAGGAAAGAACAAGAGAAAGAGTTATGACCATACTCCTAGAAATACTCAAGGGTTTAAGAAGTCCAAGAAAGACTTATTAAATTATGAATGCTTCACTTGTCATAATATGGGACACATTGCTATAAACTGTCCCATGAATGCAGAACGAGTCAAGAAGAAGAAAATATTCCAGGCCCATGTTGCTGAAGACAATGATCAAGAAGATGAAAAGAAAGCTAAGGAGAATGAAAATTCCTATGAAGAATATGTCTTGATATCTGCACTCACATGTTTTGTCTCACAAGGGAATGACACTTGGCTAGTAGATAGTAGTGCCTCCAAGCACATGACAGGTTACAAGGAATCACTCTCATGTCTTGTACAAAAGGAGTCCCCACACAAAGTAATGTTTGGAGATTATTACGAATATCCCATCAAAGGAATGGGAGAAGCGTCCTATAAGTTGGACTCTGGAATGTTCATGAAGATGAACGATGTCCTGAATATCCCATGACTAAAGAAGAACCTTCTTTCTATCTTAGCCTTAGATAAGAAAGGGTTCAGAGTTTCTTTTGTGGATGGAGAATTCCTCATGTGGACAAAAGGAAAAACGATAGATGATGTAGTAGTAATTGGAGTTGAAGAAGGAGGACTCTTCATATTAAACGGACATGTAGATTCAACATTGATGACTAGTACCATAATACCATGTGAGCTATGGCACAGAAGGCTTGCTCATATAAATTACAAAACATTTCCAATTGTGAGCAAGGTTGTGACTGGTTTACCAGAGATTCAGATAGATCATGAAGGAATGCGCAAAGGATGTGGACAAGGAAAGAATACTAAGAACCCTTATCCAAACAGTGACAACAAAGAAAAATGGAATGGATCTTAGATATTATTCATTCATATACATGCGGGCCAATGCAAACTACTTCATTAAGCATGTATGTTTACTATGCTTCTTTTATTGATGACTACTCTCGAAAGACTTGGATATATTTTTTGAAAAAGAAGGATGAAGTGTTTGAAAGGTTCAAAGGGGTTAAGGCCTTGGTAGAAAAACTCTCTGAAAATAGGATCAAGATCTTAAGGTCAAATAATGGAGGAGAATTCACATCAAGTGAATTCAATGATTACTCCAAAAAAACTGGGATTAAGAGGGAGCTCACCATTCCCTATAATCCACAACAAAATGGTGTGGCAGGAAGGAAGAATATATCTATCATGGAAGTTGTGATACATGATCAAGATCTACCTATGTACATATGGGAAGAATCAACCAGAACAACAGTATATGTACATAATAGAATCTCCCACGGTACCACTGGGAACAAGACTCCAGAAGAGATTTTTACCGAAGAAAAACCTGAAGCAAGTCACCAAAATATATTTGGTTGTACGTTATACATACACATTCCTAAGGAGAAGAGGTCAGAGCTAGATCCTTCAAGAAAGAAGGGATTGTTTGTAGGATATAGTGAGCAATCAAAAGCTTATTGAATCCATATCTGATGATATCATCAAATTGAATTAAGAAGATATGTTACCTTTGACGAAGATACAACCTTCAGAAAATCAAAGAAAGACAAGGAAGATGAAGAGGAGCATGAAACTACCAGAGCTGTAGAAGGTTCTAAACTAGTTAGGAATGAAGAAGAATTTCATATGCTTGAGGATCATGATATGACAGAACCTCAGAGACCTAAAGAATTTCCCAGTGAAATGGTCTCATGAAAGAGAATAGTTGCATGGGCTTGTGAAGTAATTGAATAAGCAAAAAGACATGGTGTCCTAGAAGGAACCATCAGAGAAAGAAAGAAGCCAAATCTATACCCTAGTTATATATCTTTGATGTGTGATCTCGTTGATAAAGAACCAACATGTTTTGAAGAAGCAACAATGTAGGAGTGAGTTGATGCAATGGTTGAGGAATACCAATCCATTATAAAGAATGATGTATGGGAAATAGTACCAAAATCAAAAGACAAGTCAGTGGTATCCTCGAAATGGATCTTCAAAACAAAGCACTCAGCAGATGGCCGTATAAAGAAGTACAAGGAAAGATTCGTAGCTCACGGATTCTCCTAGAAGGAAGGAATCGACTATGAGGAGACCTTTGCATCAGTAGCTAGGTACACCTCAATTAGAACCATGCTTGCCTTGGCATCCCATGCGAAGTGGAAGTTACATCATATGGATGTAAATAAAACCTTTCTAAATGGCTTGATATAATAAGAAGTATATATCGGACAAACGCAAGGTTTCGAGACTGATGATCAGGAAACTCATGTATGTAAATTCAAGAAGGCAGTGTATGGGTTAAAGCAAGCACCTAGAGCATGGTATGGAAGAATCAATGGATTCCTGGTGAGTTTAGACTTTACCAAGAGTAAAGCAGATCCCAACCTCTACTATAAGTTGAGGGTGATGGACGTATGATATCACTACTATATGCAGATGAGCTATTCTTGACAGGTGAAGATAATCCCATAAACATATGTAAGAAAAAACTTGATGCATAGTTTGAGATGAAAGACCTTGGAATGATGCACTATTTTCTAGGTCTTGAATTATGAAAGTATCATGACGAGATTTTCCTAAACCAAGGAAAATATGCATTAGAAATCCTAAATATATTTGGGATGATAGATTACAAGGTTATGACTACTCCGATGACAACAAAATTGAAGCTATTGAATGATGATACTTTAGAAGCAGTAGATGCCATCTTTAACATACATATTATTGGTTCTCTTATGTACTTAAACAATACAAGACCATATATATGTTTTGTTGTAAACACTCTAATTCAATATATGGTGAATCCCAAACTGTAATGTCCTCTTCCAATTAGGCATTGAGGCCCAAAACCGCTAACCTATGTGATTCCTGTGGGTTCGAGCTGTTACTGACAGCTAGGGAATTAGCTGAGGACTGATGCCATCCATAGATGATCTAGGGCATCATCATTTGGTCAAGAAGGGCCACCAGGGCCAAGGGCCACCTTCATGCATGCCATCCAAGCATTATTTAATGATGCATGCACTCTTTAAGTCTCCATCCGCATGCATGCAAGTCAACGGAAAATTAGAAGATAAAGTGACCTAATTAGGTCAAAGATTAGGTTTTGCACAGTTGAACTTTATAAATAGAGGATAAAGCGAGAGGAGACTTCACTTTTGATTATGATTATTTTGGGAGTTCTTAGATAGCATCACATCAGTTGGGGTTGGAGACGGAGTCTTCAGCTAACAGGATTTCGGCAGTGAAACATCTGCCCTAGTCTTATTCAGGGTAAGCCATACTAGTTCACCACTTGTTCTTCATTCATTCATCAGTTATCTAGCATATGGTATAGATCGTTGCAGGGACACGTGGGCAGCCGTAAAAGGGGGGTTTTCAGCCAGAAATCCCTAATCAACTGTGGGGCCTTCAGATCTCAGTTTCCTTCCGAAACTCAGGCACCATTCTCATCATCAGCATCATACTCCGGTACCCGATGATTATCAGATCCATCTGTGCTCATACGGAACAATTATCAGTAGTTTCGGGATTCCAGGGGCGTGAGCAGCTGTCTCTCAGAAGCAAGTCGCTATCTTGCCTAGAGGACTCAGAAATCACTCTTGTATCAGGCATTCTCTCCGGCACGGAAAGGCTATCAGCCCTGCAAATCCGCAGCTCCATCGGACACCTCCTTCCCTGAGGGCGTCACCCTTTTCTGACTGGGCGTCTTGTTGTTGGGGGTTCACCGTAAGCAGAGGAGATCAGTTCATCTCCGATCCAACTCTCAGTGCTTGCATACTTTCTTCGGAGTAGTCCAGCCGGTTTATCAGTGGTAAGTGTTCATTCTATCTCACAAACCCTAACCCTAAATTTTCCTATAAAATAGGGATTTTTGCATGGCAGTTTGCATGCCCAGTTGTATCAGCCTTTTTGCTTAGAAATAGAAAATATCAGGATTTGGGATATTACACAAACATATTCACCTAGTTGGAGCAAAACATGTGATGATATATCTAAAAAGGACTTTAGACTATGGCCTCAGATATGCATCAGATGGCGAGATCAGATTACATGGCTTTACATATTCAGATTGGGTAGGAAGCGTCGAAGATAGAAAGAGCACTTCAAGATGTTGTTTTAGTTTGGTATTAGACATGATCTCATAGTTCAGTAGAAAGCAGACCAATATTTCACTTAGCACGGCAGAAGCTGGATACATTGCAACTTACTAAGTTTATAAAGGTGTTGTAAAGCTCAAGTATGTTCCTACAGAGGAACACATGGCAGATGTGTTGACTAATCCTCTGTCTCGTGTAAAGTTTGAACACTTTCGAGACAAGCTTGGCATAGTCTGAAAGGACATCTCTCTCGAGAGGGAGTAACGATAGATGGTAGAAGGATGCAGTGGTAGTAGCTCAACCTAGAGTAGGGCAAGTATGACTAGGATTATTGATCCAAAAGGGTTAGTATGTCAGACGAAGCATGTTGATCCTAGGGGGGTTAGTATGTCTGGATAGACCAGTTTAACCCAAGTGGGTTAGTAAGCCATAACAAGACTTGTTGGTCCCCAAGAAGATCCATCTATATGAATATGCTTGTTGACTTGAAAGGGTTAGTAATTTAGACAAAATGCCTGATGGATCTACCAGAGAACTCACCAAGATGTTGCTCCAAGATAGTTAGTGGGAAAGATGTGGGTTCACTATTTTTATATTGATTATTGTTGAGATGATTGCTGATATAGTTTTAATATTCATATACTAATGTGGCAGGTTCAGTATTTTCATATTGATGATTGTTGTGATGACTGTTGATGAGTTTGTTTCAATATTTCTATACTGATGATGAGTTTGTTTCAATATTTCTATACTGATGATGATGATGTTCCAACATCTCTATGCTAGTGATGCAGATGATGATATAACATTTATTGATGATGTTGTTTTAGCACTAACATGCTAATGATGTTGTTGTTGTTTCAATATTTACATACTAATGTTGCAGATGATGTTTCAGTATTTACATACTGACATTTTAGATGGTGTTTCAGTATTTATATACTGATGTTGCAAATGATGTGTCAATATTCACATTCTGATGTTGCAGAATATGTTCCAGTATTAGCATACTGATTTGGTAGAATATGATTCAATATTCACATATTGATGTTGCATAAGATGATCCAGTATACGCAGAAGATTATTCAGTATCCACATACTGATGTTGAAGAAGATGATTCAGTATCCCCATACTGATGTGACAGAAGATGATCCAGTACGCATAGAATATGATTCGGTATTTACATACTGAGGTTGCAGAAGATGATCCAACTGAGGTAGACGATGAAGATGTATGATGGTGTTCCAAAACTTCTTATGACATATAGAGACTCATTAGTCAGATGTACAGTCGTGCTAGTAGTTGCTACCTTGGTTGAATACCTTCCTAGTTAAGAGGGAGTGTTAAAGTATTGTAACTTCAGAAGATATTCCATATGTATTGATTGTATTCCTCCATCAGGAGATGAGTTTGGTCATGTAAGAGTCAGTGGAAGAATCAATGTAAACCTCCGGATGTAAGTTGGGTCAATAGTACCCATGTGTCATTATAATAAATGTTATTTTTGGTGTCTTGCTAGACAAGTTGACCATGTTAGTTAGACAAGTCGGCCCTATTAGGTCCTAGGACAAGTCAAGTGATAAATATAAATAGGGAGGCACTCCCCTTCATTTGTACACACTCACTCAAGCAAGTTTGCAAGAGAGAGAAGAACAAGTGCGCCATAAAGAAGAGAGAAGCATTTGTCTAAGTTTTACACTGCTCTGGTTGAGTTCTATATTGAGGAATTTTTGCGGGGTTTTCTCCCTTGTGGTTTCCCCGAGGAAAATATTTGTGTTTTGTGCTTGTTGTTCTTTCAGTGATCCTACTAGTGAAAATTGTTTTAAGATATCTATCATCTAAGCAATTAAGAAAACTTAACACTTATTATAGTCTTCTAGAAATAACATAACATGCCCTGTGAGGATTTGCACTTATAGAAAACATAGAGTAGAACTTTCCAAAAACAAAACCTTACAACATTGTTACTTTCTTCATGTTTGTAGGGCACACCATATAAATTAAAAATTAGTTGTGTTATCAATGGTTGTTTATATCTTTTTTTCCAAGAGCAAAATTGACATTTTTTAATCCAGGACAATGAAAAAAACCTTCTCTGTGTGTTTGAAAGCATGTTACATAGTAAATATGTATGGGCCTATTTTGGCATCAAATAGTTGATGACAAAAATGCTTTCTATATTCTAAACATTCATTGTTTATTGTTTAGCATATTTTTCCCCAAAAAATCCATCCCTACTGAATTCAAACGTATGGCATGTTAAAGTTCTGATAATGAAAAATAATACAATGTTGTTTCAACAATCTCTTGGTATAACAAATAACAATACAACAAATATACCCTAAAATCAGAAGTTCATATATATTTCAAATAAAAAACAACAATATTGAGGATTTATCATCATAATGACTCATGGTATTCCACACCTTACTATCAGCTTGGATACTTGAAAATCATAACTCATGCTATGTCATACCTTTTTATTAACTTGGACTACAACTCTTGGTGCATGTCGAGGTGCCAAATGCTCCATGAATGATGATGCAATAGCATCCCTGGCTCACTCAACTATCCAACATGGTTATATAGGTATATTATAGTTTATTAAGGATACATAAAACTTTAGAAATATGTTTTGGCCTTAGAAGTGCGTTTTTTGTGAATTTTGGATTTCTTCTACCATGCTTTTGGTCTCTAAAATTGAAATTTAAGTTTGCATAGATTTTGCATAGATTTTAGGATTGGAACGTGAAGTATAAATATCTATCATAGTGTGGTATATCATGAGGAACCTATAGCAACTTTCAAACCATTGTTGAATCCATATGCATTCCTTGGCATGCATTTTAGTGCTAGTTGCTTGCATTTCCTAAAAAGTGCAAAATATTTGAAAAACCATCCACAAAATAAGCTACAAAACTATATGAGTGGGTTTAGACAAATTCACACCAAGGTTGGTATAAGTTTGTTTTACAAAAAGTGATAGTTGATGTTTGTAGTGTTTTTTTTAATTGAAAAAACCTATATAAGTATAGTATAGTTTATTAAGGACCCATAAACCTTTACAAATATGTTTTTGCCTTAAGCGTGTCCTTTTTTGTGTATATGCTCTCTTCTACCCTATTTTCGGTCATGAAATTGAGATTTAAATTTGCATACATTTAAGGATTGGGACATGAAGTATAAACATCTTAGTATAGTGTGGTATATCATGAGGAATCCATATCAACTTCCATACCATCATTTGAGACCATATATAAACCTCGGCATGCATTTTAATGATAGTCTCTTTCATTTCCGGAAAAAAAATGCAAAATATATGAAAAAATAGCTATAAAATAAGCTACAAAACTATGTGAGTGGGTTTAGACAAATGCACGCCGAGGTTGCTATAAGTTTCTTTTAAAAAACGTGATAGCTAAAGTCGGTATATTTTAACTTTCTTGAAAAAACTTTTATATCAGAATTTCCAAGTTCCTCTTATTTTGTTAACATATAATTTGTTGAGCTGACAGCTTTTCTGTTTTTCACTGAAATTGATAAAAAAAATGCATTGCTTCATTGAAATGCAAGCCTAGGGTTTCATTATTGGTCAAATTGATATATTCAAATTGTATAATGTGATTTTTTTTATTCCCACTATATTAACTTGCCATATTTTCAATTTGTCTTAAAATTTGTTCTGTAAAACTATTGAAATTCTGCAATTTTTTCTTACAGAATGTGCAAAGTTTGTGAAGCACAACAAAAATGCATGTAAAATATTCTACATGGATGATGTAAGGATACCCTCCTCATTTTTATTTGATGTTCTGATGCTTAGTGCGCACTTTTATTCTTCAAATAGCCTAAAATTTTAAATTGACATTACAACCCAATACAACATTTTACCAGGAATATAATATTTGTATTAATTTCTCAAATATTCCAAGTTCATTGTTCAAACAAGCTACAAAACTACATGAGGGGGTTTATAAAAATGCATGCCATGGTTGGTATATGATTCACGTACAAAAAGTGATAGTTGATGTCTATAAATTTTTACTTTTCTGACAAAACACATATATCACAATTTCCAAATTCGTCTTATTTTGTCTTTATATAATCTGTCAAGTTAGGAACTTCTGTGTTTTTTTTCTGAAATTGACAAAAATTGCCTTGCTTCAGTAAAATGCATGCCTAGGGTTTATTTATAGGTCAAATTGATTGATTCAAATTTTGTAATGTGTAATTTTTAATTCTCCGCCTCACTACATTTCCATATTTTCAATTTTAGTATTAAAATTTGTTGATGTCTTGATTGCCTCTTCAAGGCGATTGAACAAAAGGTGATTGAATTGAAGTTTGTGAATCCCAAAGCTACATGAGTGGGTTTAGACAAATGCACACCAAGGTTGGTACACAAATGGTGATAGTTGATGTCCATTGATTTCTAAGTTTTTGACAAAACCCATATGTCAGAATTTCCAAAATCATCTTATTTCACCTGCATATAATCTATGAAATCAACAACTTCTATTTTTTTCATTGAAATTCACAAAAATTGCATTGCTTCACTAAAATGCATTCCCAAGGTTTATTTATACGTAAAATTGATTGATTCAAATTTTGTAATTTTTTTTTAATTTCCCACTTGACTACATTTCCATATTTTCAATTTTAGTATTACAAATTGTCGGTGTCTTGATTGTCCTTTCAAGGTGATTGAATTGAAGTTTATGAAGTGAAAAACTACATGAGTGGGTTTAGACAAATGCAGACCAAGCTTGGTATATGTTTCATTTACAAAAGGTGATAGTTGATGTCCATATATTTCTAATTTTATGAAGAAACCTATATATCAAAATTTCCAAGTTCATCTTATTTTACCTAAATATAATATGTCAAATCAACAACTTTTGTGTTTTTCATTGAAATTTATTAAAATTGCCTCGCTTCACTAAAATGCATGCCTAGGGTTTATTCATAGGTCAAATTGATTGACTCAAATTATTGTAATGTGTATTTTTAATTTCCCACTTGACTACAATTCCATATTTTCATTTTTAGAATTAAAATTTGTTGGTGTCTTGATTGTCCCTTCAAGATGATTGAATTGAAGTTTGTGAAGCCTAAAACTACATGAGTGGGTTTAGACAAATGCACACCAAGCTTGGTATATGTTTCACTTATAAAAGGTGATAGTTAATTCCCATAGATTTCTAAGTTTCTGACAAAACCCATATATCAGAATATCCAAATTCGTCTTATTTTTCCTACATATAATCTGCCAAGTCAACAATTTCGGTTTTTTCCCTAAAATTGACAAAACTTGCCTTGCTTCCCTAAAATGCATGCCCGAGATTTATTTATAGGTCAAATTGGTTGATTCAAATTTTGTAATATGCATTTTTTTAATCCTCCACTTGACTTCATTCCCATATTTTCAATTTTAGTATTGAAATATGTTTTTGTGTAAAACTTACGAAATTTTGCTTTTTTTTTTGCCCAATGTGCAAAGCTTGTGAAGCCCAACAAACTTATGCATGCCATTATTTTCTACATGCTTATGCTCATTTGATTTTGTGATTTCAAAAAGCCTGAAATTTGAAATTCAAATTGTAACCCTTTGCTAAAATTCCCAACGAGCGCAAAATAACCATACAAATCAAGTTTTCAAAGTTGATTTGAATTCTACGTTCAATTATATATAATCCATTTTTTTATCTTGTGTCATGATTCCACTCCTTCATTTTGTTGTGCTTAAAACACCTATGATCAAATTCAGATGAATATTTTATAGAAAAATCTAACTTTATATGAGATATGGGTTAATGTTATTTTCTTAGTGACCTAATATATTATTACATTTAAATAAGCCATTTGGTCTTGTATTGGTCATCGTGCATTCCTCAATGTGAAAAAATTGTACTGAACGAGCTTGTGCACGATTTCAGTTTGGAACCTGGACAACCATGGCCACATATCCGCGTCTTCTATGAAAGAAAGGCGAGATTGTACAAAATTTTCTTTTTCTCAAGAGGAGGGATGGCAGAAATACCAAAAACGGGATAAACTTATATAAATAATTGTATATAGAGAAAGAAATTAATGGAAAATGCATATTTTTGGATGGAGTTACTAAATTCTAGTTCAATTATAGATCTTTTTCTTTCTCTCTTAATGTACATTTGTGACTGAAAGAAAATTAATTATGTTGTTTCTACACTCATGGAATATTATTTTTGAAGATGCCATGTACTTGCTATTATTAAAATTTCTTTTTTTGAGCATTTGCAACCGTCCATGATTTTTTAATATCCTTTCCATATGTTGTACATGATGACTTGGTTAATTTCAATAGTAACAATCGGTAATTGTGCTCAATTTGATTTCTATGAAATAAACATATACTATTCTATACTATTCTTTTGTGGGAAAAATAATAATAACTACACATGTAACATATTGTGATCACAATATAATGAATTTCCAATATGACGAAATTTCAAGAAATACTTAGCACATCATATGATTTTTTCGCCATTTTGTATACATTGTTTCTTTACTTTCATCATGGAATTTTTTCTTTCTTGCTTGTTTTTTACTCAGTTTAACAACACTAGATTTTGTATGATTATTAGCTTTCATCACTTGGATGGAAACAATTATCCCTTGAATTCCTTGTTTTTCAACACTTTGGTATTCCTCATTTATTGAGGATGAAACACCCATTTTGTTGATAATTATAGCTCCCATCATTGGCATACCAACACTAGCTGCACCATTTACTTCTTGTGTTTTACCAATCTTCCATGTCTCATTTCTTGGGGATGAAACACCAATTTCAATGCAATTTCCAGCTACCATCATAGTCATGTCAACAACAACTACCCATTGCATTTCTTATGTTTGACTGGTCTACAATGCCTCTTTTATTGAGGATGAAACACCCAAAGTTTTATTGTTATTGTCATCAAGCATCATTGGGGTATCATAAACAACTTAGTTCCCCTTGCATTTGTTGTGTTGTGATCATTCTGACCTGTCTCATTTCCTAAGATCAACGAGATTGATAAAGTTAGAGTTTAAGCAGAAGATGTACCTTTCACAAATTAACTATATTTACAAAGACATAATGATATGCAATAAACCAATGAACATGACACTCACTAGTGTAAGGAAATCCATGTTGTTGCTTTTTTGTTTTAGCACCATCTTTGGCCGTGCACTTTCCAAAGCGATGTGACTCCCAATAAGACTCTTCACCATATTTGTTGATTGGCCTTGATCTTGGAAGATAGTTATTGAACCGTGAGGACATATCAATAATTAAACGCACACATAGTGACTCCTCACACTATAAAATTAAAATTGAACGAGATATTGTTTAAACTTATGATATACTTATTGTTGGTTATGCAATTAATGATTTCTTATACCGTTTTACCCGTGAGTTAAAGAGTTGTTTCATTTGTTGACAAGTGACATCAGAGAAACAGGATGCCAACAATGTTGTAGTTTTTTCATTCAATTGATTTCTTGACTTATCATATTCAACACGAAGTTGAATTCTAATATTTGAAGGCAAAAATCTTATTTATCTAAACTTTTGGAAAGTACCTTCTAATCTCATAACAAGCTTAAAAAATTGTGCTCTCGTCTCATTTACAATACACATTATGTCATGTTCAAATGTGCTTCTATTCTCCTTAGAAACTCTTCTCCCTCCTCCTTGGTTGCTATTCAAAATTTTCATTTCTCTATGCTTACACTCCATTACTTCATTCCTTAACCATCCTAAATTATATGAATGAATATTCCAAGCCATATCAAGAGCATGGGAACCTTGGACATGAACATAAGGAACCGTATCATCTCCTAAACAACAAGAACACAACCAAATCCACTCACTAGCAAAGATGTCAATCTTGCAATGTCAGTGGCTCAAAATGTTTATCATGAATGAAATGATACCATTAATTTGAAATAGATAATATGATGAAACTATCAGAAATTGACATACCTTTTCTCATATGCATATTCATAGTCCCCTCTAAACCCTTGCATTTGCAACATGTGGAATTCCTTATCACACTTTCACATCCTCACCAACGTTTTATACTTCTCTTCATCTGGTAGGCCTTCAATGGCTTAGAAATAAGACATGTTAATGTTGTTGATTGTACAACATCGGGAGTCATTCTATGGACTTGTGTTGTATCAATTCAGGGGCGTGTGTTGTATCAAGATTGGTCTTGTGTTGTATCAAGACTGTAGACTTGTGTTGTATCAAGTCTGGACTTGCGTTGTATCAAGTCAATGATTCTCATCGACAATACCCTATGATATGGTTCTCCTTAACTATATATGGTCTTGTGAGTAATATGGCAAGCAATGATCCTAATGAATTCATCCATAGAATGGATACTCATTCATGTGGACCTATTTGTTGAGGTGGCATACTTTACTAGGTAAAGTGGTTATACTATGTGATGTATTAATAATCATGGTTATTCGAGATGGATAAAGCTATTAAGTCTCCTTTAGAGACTGGTCACCTCTAGAGTGAATTTCTTCAGTATATGACTATATGGTATAAGGTAATATATATGATCATCGACAATATGTGTGATAATTATTTTGAGTATGATATGATAATATGAATAAATAACAAACACATGTTGACCATGTAATAAATGATAAATAATAAAGAGATAAAGCATAGAGAAAGAGAAAGAGAAAGGATTCTAATTTACCATGCATGCCCCCAAGTGAACTCAAATTGTAAAGGATTCAATAAATCCTCCATTGTAATAAAGAATGTATCAATTAAAATAAGAAATATCTAAGCGATCAATGCAAAGATAAAAATAGTAAATAAAATGATTTGCATGGATGGCACTAAGAGTGAAGCACTGATGGAACTAATAGTGAAGCACTAATGAGACTAAGAGTGAATAACTATGACTTTTAGTTAGTCTCCTAAATATGTGCTCATGCATTCAGTTGAAGATAGAGTTCAATTCAAAGTCAGTTAGCACTCAATTAAAGCTATTATTGGAAGGTATGACACATGTATTGTGCATGGAGAAGAATCTGAGGACAATGACTTGGCACTAGTGTTGGCAGGGCATTGATGTTTGCATGGAGATAATTCCATGCACCAGTATGTGATTCTATTCTAGTAATTTTGAAATTCAAGTGCATGTGTGCACTAGTGTTAGGCAAACATTGCATGGCATGAGTTTTGACTTGTTATTAAAGTGTCAGGCACTTGGCAAGTTCATTACAGAGTTTTTGTGGATCTGTCTTCTCTACTATTGTGTTGATTCTCTTATCGGGAAATCTGCTTATGTGTTGCAAACCATTCTCTGCAAATCTATCTATCACACTCAAAGAATTGTTGGGTTTTTCATTCTTCATGTTTAGAGGTTTTCCCAGGGTGTATCTTGTCTCTTATGGTTGAATGATTTATATGGCTGATTTGTTTTATGAGATTCATATATGCAATAATTGATTAATAAAAGTTTTAAAGTTCAAGCATATCCATATTTGCTCAAAATATCAACATGGTACCATAGCATAGGGAAATAATGAGCTTAGTTTTGTGCAGAAAACTAAAGCCTACATGATTTTAAAGAGTTGAGAAAAAAATTAGAGCCAATGCATAGATCTCTGTTTGATCGGAAGACCGCAAAGGAGTGTTTGAAACACTAACGAACCTTTATGAGAAGAAGGACCCTACTCTAAAGAGGGTTGTGAAGAACAAGTTTTTAAACCTAAATATGGAGAGAGATGAGACCGTAGAATCCTTCTTCACAAATATTTGACAAGTGAAAGATCAAATTGCTAGCATCGGTGTAGAGATGGATGAAGATGATCTTCTTCAAACCGTCATCGATGGTCTCCCTTCCTCATGGGATACTTTCTTGGTTGTGGTAAATGGAAGAGAAGAGAATCCCAACTTCAAAATATTATGGCATGATTGCATTCAAGAAGAGGGGGGAATCCAAAGCAAAGTTGTGTGCTCTAAAGAGGAGAATATTGCCCTCACGACAAGAACGAAGAAAGAGAGAAAGCCATTTTCTCCCAAGATGTTCTTTCATGCAAAGAAGGAGTATTTAATTAGTGAATAACATAATCATTCTTGTATGCATGGGACCCTAATCTCCATGAAGAGACTCGCTACCTCTTACATGCACTCAAATTTGCAAGAAGATCAAGACCAAACGACTCCAACAATCTCTGCAAGGAAGCAGAGATCAAGAGGGAGCCCCCAAAACAATAAAAGATAAGTACTTGTATTTTTTATTATATGCTGTTATAAAAATTAGATTTAAAAAGTTTTGAATGTGTTTCATTACAGTCATATAGAAATCTGAATTCCTGAGATTTGGAATTGTGTTATAACATGATGAGCATATAAATTGTTTTCTACCTTTTATTGACATGTTGTAGATCTCATGAAATCTATATTATGAGATATCATATATGACTGATATCAGACTAATATATACTTATATAAGACTGATATAAAGCTGCATAATTTGTTTCATAGGATATGATATATAGGGTTGCATGATTGTTCATGAGTTTTGAACATAGGGCTACATGCTTGCTTCATAAGATATAGAGATGCATGATTGTTAAGAAGATATGAATATGGAGTTGCATTAATATTAATATGGCATTGATATAGAATTGATATGGGACTGATATAATACTAATATAAGGTGGCATATCAGTACATGAGATTAGAATGGGTTATGATAAAACAGTTGGTTAATTTCTATACATAACTATATAAATCATTATCAGTATATTAAAATTATTTATGTGAATGCAATTCATGAGTGTGAAATGGTTCTAACCATAACAATAATTTTTCTTGTAGGGAAAATGTAGAAACTCAGCAGGTAGATCTAGCTAGAAATATATTTCTTACAAATATGCATAGGAAAAATAGAGAGAGAAATAATAAAACTAAACACAAGAGAAGTGAACAATGATTAGAGAATATTCCATGTATTATTGGTCAACAATAATGTACATAAATAATACATCCTTAAGAGGAAAAATCGATTTTCTAAGGAGACAAATCATGCTAGCTCATAAAACAGGCTTACTTAATATGAAAAAACCCCATAGGTGACTAAAGCGCTTTCCAAATCGGTCTAAGATCTCATGAATTGGATAAAGTATGAGTGAGGTGTGATGAGTGATGGAAAATATTACTAATCATGGAATCTGGAGAGAAAATCGTGGAGGATGGGTTGGCCACAAAAGATAGTAGTTTCCTAGTTTGACTAGCTTTCCCTTAATCCACTAAAAAACTAAAAAACAGTCCAAAGGAAGAAAATGAAAGAAGGCGCGGTTAATAATATGGGAAGTCAATAAAGTTGGAAAAATCCTATCCATAATTATATAAGTTGCTCCCGTGGTGTATGTTGAAAGTGTTAACCAAGTGGTGGTGTATGGAGGCCAACTACCTAGTCTAGTACATAGGAAATTAATCAAAATGATTAATTAATTATATCCTAAGTATGGAGTGGGTTTTTAATATTCTAACACCCCCCATTAAGCCTTAATTTATGGTGGAATATCTGGAAAAAAATCAGAAATATATAGGGCCCAACAATATGGCTGTGGTCACATTTTACAATTTATTTGTCCAGAAAACTAAGGAAAGAGACAAAACCACATGGGGAAAATCCTTCCTAAAAACTGACATGGCACTGAAATGAACAACATGTCTTCACTTTGTATTTTTCTTCACTTGGATGAGCTGATTGAATTTCTTCTTGTTGAATAACTTGGTGAAGAAGTTGTTGATTCCATGATTATGCGCTAAAGCATCAATGTAGTCTCCGGAAAAAACAAGTGGAGAGGCTCCTTGTAGCTCATCGTATGATGATGGAGGAGCATTATGTGAATGCTTATTTATACCAACATACTCTAATATGAAAACATTCTCAGTAAAGGAAAATATATTTGTGCATACTCCTTCCCTAAGAGTAAAAGACATTGCAATCAGTTTCTTGTATAGCTGGAAAATGGTGAACTAGACCATATATCTTCCTTCCAAACTGATGTAGCACCTTCCCAATTCTGAAATGAGACTTAAGACACTCTGAAATGTCAGAATTATTGTCATATGGAGAAACAAATACCATAGGTATAGTGTCTCCATGAGTATACATGGCCATATTAGGAAAAGGATGTGCAACTGGGTAAAGCTGATGGATGAGTAAATCTAAATGGTATATGGACTTGAAATATGAACCATAGATGTTTATATCAGATACAAACATGTGTAAAATAATTCCAATGATGACTAATGACATGGCTAACCAACTAGTGAAAAATAAACAAGACTTGAAACCAACAAAAACAAGAGACACTGCATAGGAGTCCAAGGAGGAATCGACTAGTGAAATTGGGGTTTTTATAGTATTATGAGTATACAAAGGATGGGTAAATGGTATATATGATGTAATAAAATGCATATCATCCTGTAAAATTAATTTCAAATCAGAATTATAAGCATTTGAATGGAGAGAGAAAGAGTTGGATAAAGACAAGTAAAGAACTAGTGAAAAAACACAAGTACTGGGAGATGGCTCTAGTGAACTGATAGGTGTTTTATCCAAGGAGGAAACTGAGATTTATGATTTATATATATCAGAAAATGAATCTAGATTATATAATTGAGAAAAGGATTTAACTCTGGCGCTGAAAGCATAATTATTAATATCTTGGGATTGGGCATTGTGACAGTGCTATAGGGATTCAACGGGCTTCTCCGGTTCACTTTTGTTTGCAAAATATGGTACATCAATGTTATGATTTTCAAGAAAATTAGCCATGATGCCCATTTTCTTCTTGAAACAATTTTTCTCAAAGTGAAAGCTTTTGATGCAATAAGAACACTTGGATGAGCTCCCTTTCTTACTAGATTTATTCATTGAATTCAAACCTTCATCGGTAGAAATGAAATCATCTTCATCGTCTGAGTTTGGATTCTTCTCTTTCACTTTTTTATTTTCTTTTGACTTTGCATTCTTTCTTCCTTAAACTACAAGAGCATGGTATTTTCTTTTGGAGATTTTAAGAGCTCCCATCTGAACCAATTTGTGTTTCTATTTAGTAAGTGAGTCAATGAATGTACGCAAAGAAGGTATTTTCCAATTTGAAATAGCAAGCCCAGTAGCATGGAAAGTTGACACAAAATTTGAGTATTCAGGACCCAAATTTGAAAGGATGGAAAGAATCAATTGATCTTCCTTCTTCTCAATCCCACATTGCTTGAACAAAATAATAAGTGACTTGAACTTGGTGAATAATCCTTCCATGGATTCGAAATTGCTTGGACTCAATGAGATTAACTCATTCTATAATTGATGCCCTCTGGTCTCATCTTGTACTCCAAAGAGAGACTGAAGTTTGGTCCACGCTTGATTTGAAGTGGTCAAACCATCAAGATGAAAAATAATATCCAGAGAAATTGAGAGACAAAGCAATCCACAAACTTCATCCATTCTATTATGCCACTTTGCTTTCTCAACAACAACATTTTTCTCATTCTCTAAAGCCATAGAAACTTTGTAGAGACCCTTACTGCCTAATAGAATGTCAATCTTGGATTTCCATTCATGATAGTTGAAAGTAGTCAAAATCATAGATTAATACTTTGTAATATCAATCAATCTCTCTTTCAGAGAGAGATTGGATGCCCAATGCGCTCCTGGAGATGTAGAGTACCAATAGCTTTGGCTCCTTATCTCTGATAGCGTGTAGAAATTGATATCCTAATATCCCTTAGCTATGAGCTCCCTAAGCTCTGATACCATGTAGAGATTTGATATCTTGTTCTCTAATACCATGTAAAATTCAACAGGTAGATCTAGCTACAAAGATGCAAAAGAAAAATACAGAGAAGAATAATGAGACTGAACACAAGAGAAATGAAGAATGATTGGAGAATATTCCATGTATTATTAGTCAACAATAGTGTACATAAATAATACATCCTTGAGAGGAATAATCGAGTTGCTAAGGAGACAACTCATGCTATCTCATAAAGTAGGCTTACTAGATATGAAAAAACCCCATAGGTGATTAAATCACTTTCCAAATCAGTCCAAGAGCTCACTAATTCAATAAAGTATGAGTGATGTGTGATGAGTGATGGAAAATATTACTAATCATGGAATCTAGAGAGAAAATTATCACAGAGGATGGGTTGGCCACAAAAGATAGGTATAGTTCGACTAGCTTTCCCTTTATCCAATAAAAAGCAAAAAAATCATCTAAATGCAAAAAAGGAAGGAAGGCACAGTTACTAATCTAGACAGTCAATATAGTTGGTATAATTTTATCCAGAATTAGTATAAGGCACTCCTAGGGTATTTTTTGGCAAGTGTTGATCAAGTGGTGGTGTATGGAGGCCAACTACTTAGTCTATTACATAGGAAATTAATCAAAATGATTAATCAATTATATATTAAGTATGAAGTGGGTTTTTAATATTCTAATGGAAAATCTATGTCCTAACCTAGAATTAAAGAATGACATGAATGTGGATTCATTCTTATGGTTGATCTTGAAAGAGAGAAGATCGAGAAGTTTCTATGTTTCTTAGGAAGAAGTCATAATAGATTCCCTATACTATTCTAAAAAATGTGAAGACTATTGAAGATAATTAAATTATATTATTTACATTCATATGTAAAGAATAGATTCATACACAAATTAGCATGAGACTCCTTGATGGAGAACAAAATTTATGGTTCTCATATCCAGATGGTGAGAGGGAGAAGCTATATTTGCTAGCTCCTGAATAACTAGTGTAACTAGTTTTTGTACCTCATGTTAAAAGGAGACTTGCATGATACTCATATTCAGAAGCTGATAAAAATATTCAAGATTATTGGTATTCGAGATCAAAGGTGTGGCAATCATCAAATAAATATTTTCCTCAGTTAATGGAAAATATGGATTAGAGATCCTGAAAAGTTTCAGGATGCTGGACTATAAGTCCATGGCCACACATATGAAGATGAATCTTATTCTTACTTCATATTTTGAAGATCTCAAAGTCAGTTGCTATGTATTTGGTTAAACACCAAGATCAGTTATATTCTTTCATTATGTACATAGACATGTACAACAAAGCATGTGTTATGGTACCTACTTGGTACAAGTGTATGTGGAATTAAATATGTCTTGAACAATGTAATAAAGTTTCAAAGATATATAAATTCTGACTAGTTTAGTGATCGAGGAAGATCACATATGTTGCTTTAGATATAGCATGTTGTTAAGCAGTAAAGCTTTATGATATTCCTAGTCAGTTATATCCGAGACATGGTACATATCCACAAATGAGCAACATTGCCAGCATTCTTACTAAGCCTCTATCTAAGACAATATTGGTATAATACATAAATAATACTCCAGTTGAAGAGAGAGTATTGATGTGTCTTCACGGGAAACAATAAGTAAGTTCCCCACCAATTATTCATGGTACATGACTCAGACATCCTGGGGTTGTAGTATATCTTGTAGAGAGAATCCACATGAGCAGAAACATAGTCAAAGTATCGGAGACTATAGATACTCAAGAATAGTTATAGTCAAGACTTTCAGACAACAATTAAACCTATTGGAGAGGTTATATAGCCTTACAGTTGGATATGTGGGGTATTCTGATATGAAATCACTGAGAAAGTGATGATGCCTTGAAGAACATCATAGAGAATGACAAGCTCATAGGGAATGGTGTAGGGGTTCGGACCAAAACCAACCCAACCAGCACCTTTAGGATCTTCAGCTTCCTACACTTGGAAGGATCTCCAAATTTAGCTTTAAACGCCAAATTCCACACTAAAATTTTCTTCCCATAATTTTCCTTCCTCATCCTCCTTTCTGGAATAGGCATTCCACAACCTCATTTCCGCATGCGGGATGCGGGATGAGGGATCTCATTTTTCCCAAATGCACCTTTCGCACTTTCCTCTTTGCAATTCCTCCTCCGCAAGTTGTATTGCGGGATGCGGGATGCGGAATTCCAAATTCCCAAAGTTACACCTCGGCAACTTTTTGCCCGCAATATTTTTCGACCGCTAGATCTTTTCGTTGTGGCCTTTACCACAGCCGTCGATTTGCCTTTTTATGCGGATCACCCAAACCTTGGCTGATCCGTTATCTCCCTCGCAACTCTAGTTGTGGATTCCTCCTGGACCATCAAATCTACATCTGCGGATCCAATCTCCACCGTTCGTTTTCTGCAAAAACTCGTTAAGTTAGAAAACTTGTGTTCTACATGGATTTGATCAAAGAATTGATCAATCCAGATTTCAACCTCTTCAATCCATCAGTGCAGTCCTCCTATGCATGCATCTACCCTATCCTTCAATGATTCCAACAAAATCCAACTCTTAAACCAACAATTGCAAAGAAATCTACAAATATTCATGAAAATGTCGAAATTGCTCTGCACAGCTACACTGCTCAAATTAATGCATACATCTAGACTAACAGCACTCAGAACACATGGCTAAATTCTATTAGGGAAATAAAAGCAAATACACACAACTCTTGGCCCTCTTTTAGCCTCCTCAAATATTTACAATTCGGTACAGACACAGGTCTGTCCGCCTCTCTGCGAAACGCAGTTTTCTTCTGAAATATGGAACCCTTTCAACCTCTACAACCTAGGTATTTAATCTAAACTATTACCCCCATCCCTGAGTGGTCCTATAACCTAAAACAAACCACTACAATGCATGATGAAACGTCCATGTCCAAAACAAATAGAAGGCGGCTTGATCTCCACGCAGGGAGTCACGACTCGCTATTATTCCTACAACTCTAACATCCTATGACTAAGTAGAATGACTCATCACTATCTAGAATATTCATAAAAATGTAGGTTATTTACAATGTAATAGTCTAGGGACTATTAAATCAAAATGTGTAGACCCTTTCCTAGGCTTGATCTAGAATTGAACTTGGAATTTGAAATGGAGAGCAGGATGCTTCTGCATCAGACTCACCGGGAAAAATAAATATGACCTCCAAGTCATAGTCTTCCAGCTGCAATACACCTGGATCCCAAACTTTGTTTTGTAGTTGTTGTTGTTCAGTAATCCTGTAATGAACTACCCAGTCTTCCACAGTCATCCAAATAACTATCTGAACCTCACTGTCATTGTTCCTCTTACATCTCTACATGAGATGCCATAACTCATCTATCTCCTCATCCAGTCTGCTTCTTTTTCTGAAATTTTCCTATCTGGATTCCCTCCTCCACTATGACCTTCATTTGCTCAGAAGTATAAATAACTTCCAAATCCTTCTCCCTTCGCTACACAATAGGTTCACTGCTGCTACTTCCCTCATCATCTTTGGCCTAGTCTTGAGCTGCCATATTGTCCCTCAAGACAACTTCTTCCTCTGTATTTTCCTTTAGCCAATGAAAGGAAATTTGATTATCGCCAAGTAAATCTGCTTCCTCATCCACCATTCTAGTTATCCACTTGCATAATTCCTGCAATAAAATCAGCAAATAGATATGTAAAACATAAACATTCCATATGTCCATGGTTTTACCCTCATCTTCATCCTTTCCAAACTGTTGGACAATATTCAGCAATTGTCCCTCTATTCCAACTGTGCAACCTGCAACTAAACACATATTGTCAGTTTGAAAAACATAAGGAACTTCAGCCTCAACTGATTCCTTTTCCTCAAACACCCCATATTGACTTGCTTATGCAATATAGTCTTTAAGATCTTCAAAAAATCTCACATCAACATCCCCTTCTTCCTTCTCATACTGATATGAACTCTTTTCCAAGTCCATGAGTTTGTCATTAAACTCTGTATCAATATCCTCTCCTTCTTCATCAAGGTACTCACCTTGCTCAGGTTCACACATCATGTGAACTTCTTCCTCATGCTCAGTTGCCCTGAGTCTTTCTTCTTTCTTCACCCAAACACTAAGTTTGTGCTTGAGATTCTTGTCACATTACCTCTTTATAGGCCATTGCACCTTCTTCTTAAACCTCCATACATAATACTAACCTCCTGTATCTTCCTCATGCAATAGTTCAGTCACCTTACTAATCCTTTCCTTCAGCTCAGCAACCTCTCTGTCAAATTTGCTTTGACTCGTCCTCTTGACACCATTTGCTCTGGCATCTTCCTTTGTTCTACTGTGGCTTCCTTTTGAACCCTTTAGATGTCTTTCAATATCCACCTTCCATACCATCTCCATAAGCTTTCCCATACTCATGATGAACTGCAAGCAAGCCTACCCTCTCAACACCTCATCAAGATTCCTCCTACTTGACTATTGGCATTTTCTTGGTTCTCACACACAACCTTCGAGCACTTCCTATTCTCTCTACAGGCTTTGAGCTTTGCATTCATTTCCTACATCACTCTATTGTGAGGGTTCCCATACCATAGTCTTCTTTTCATTCCTCTATTCAGAAATCAACTTTCTGAACTCAAATTGTAAATTAATATTGCAAGATTCCTCTCCATAGTGTGCAAATCTTTTTGCACCCCCTTTGATACCAAAAATGGTGCAGGGGTTCGGACCAAAACCAACCCAACCAGCACCTCCAGGATATTTAGCTTCCTACACTGGGCAGGATCTCCAAATTTAGCTTTAAACACCAAATTCCACACTAAAATTGCCTTCTCGCAATTTCCTTCCACCTCCTCCTTTCAACAACAGACGTTTCGCAACCCCGTTTCCGCATCCGCCTTTCCACATGCGAGATGCGGGATGCGGGATCTCTGTTTTCCAAAATGCGCCTTCTGAACTTTCCTCTCCACAACTTGGATTGTGGGATGTGGGATGCGGAATTCCAAATTCCCAAAGTTGCACCTCTGCAACTTTCCACCTGCAATTCTTTCCCCGCAATATTTTCCGACAATTAGATATTTTCATTGTGGCCTTCACCACAACCGTCAATTTGCCTTTTTATGCGGATCGCCCAAACCTTGGTAGATTCGTTATCTCCCTCGCAACTCCAGTTGTGGATTCCTCCTAGACCACTAGATCTACATCTGCGGATCCAATCTCCACCGCCCGCTTTCTGCAAAAACTCGTTAAGTCAGAAAACTTGTGTTTTGTGCGGATTTGATCAAAGAATTGATCAATATAGCTTTCAACCTCTTCAATCCATCATTCTAGTCCTCCTATGCATGCATCTACCCTATCCTTCAACGATTCCAACAAAATCCAACTCTTAAACCAACAATTGCAAAGAAATCTACAAATATTCATGAAAACATCAAAATAGCTCTGCACAGCTACACTGCTCAAATTAATGCATACATCTAGACTAACAACACTCTGAACACATGGATAAATTCTATTAGGGAAATAAAAGCAAATACACACAACTCTTGGCCCTCTTTCAGCCTCCTCAAATATTTACAAGTTGATACAGACACAAGTCTGTCCATCTCTCTGCAAAACACAGTTTTATTCTGAAAGATGGAACCCTTTCAACCTCTACAACCTAGCTATTTAATATAAACTGTTACCCCCATCCCTAAGTGGTCCTGTAACCTAAAAACAAACCACTACAATGCATGATGAAACATCCCTGTCCAAAACAAACAGAATGCGTGTTGATGTCCACGCAGGGAGTTACGACTTGCTATTATTCCTACAGCTCTAACAGCCTATGACTAAGTAGAATGACTCATCACTATCTATAATATTCATAAAAACATAGGTTATTTACAATGTAATAGTCTAGGGACTATTAAATCAAAATGTGTAGACCCCTTCCTAGGCTTGATATAGCATTGAACTTGGAATTTGAAATGCAGAGCAGGATGCTTCTGCATTAGGGAACTTCTCCAGATAGCAGAAGATTCCAGAAGTCAACAAATGTTGAAGATTGAAATAAAACATGAGACTTTCTTTCTACATTTTATTACACACTTAAGTTGTTGTATATGATGGATATGGAATCCATGGTTTCTAGTTTACAGAAGCTACATTCTGGATCGGATCCAGATGATGCTACTATGAATAAGTAGCTTGTTGGTCTCTTAAAAGTACCTAGCATACATGTTGTATTTTATGCTTATTACTAAGCATATGTTTGAGTACCTTTAAAGTACATTAGAATAGGTTATTTATTGTAATTGATACATGATAGACCTCTTGTGCTATCCAACTATTGTTTTAGCTTGAGATAAGCGATGTAAATTGCAGCTAGTACTACAAAAGCTAATTTTATTGTGGCTAGTACTACAAAAGTAAGATGTATGTCAAAGAGTGCTATAGAAGAAAATACATTTTGCAATTAGTACTACCAGCTGAGAAGTAGAGTAGCTAAAAAGTTACTTGTGATGGTTGGAGAGTGTGACCATACCTATGATGACTGGAGGGAATGACCATACTTTGTATGTGTATCCAGTCGAGTATGCATATCCAATTGAGCTATGTATACAATTGGAGATGTGTTATTATAAAAAAAACATTGAGATGAAGTTTTACTTCATCAAATACATAGTCATTTAAAGTGAAATTTTAGTACATAGCTACTGATGAGAAGATTGAAAATGTGTGGACAAGCCGCAGTCAGTGACAAAGTTGAGATACTTTCGAGATAAGCCTGTTATGAAATAAAATGCTTGGAGAAGCATAGAATGGCTCCCTCGTTGAGAGGGAGTGTTGACTGTACAACATCAGGAGTAATTCTTCAGACTTGTGTTATATCTATTGATTGTACATCATCATGAGTCATTCTCCAAGACTTGTGTGTTATCAAGTCAAGACATTGTGTTGTATCAAGTCCTATCTATGTCCTCATGTGTTGAGCTGGATTCATGTACTATGATCTTGTGTTGTATCAAGATTGGAGTCTTGTGTTGTATCAAGATTGGAGTCTTGTGTTGTATCAAGACTGGTCTTGTGTTGTATCAAGATTGTGGACTTGTGTTATATCAAGACTGTGGACTTTTGTTGTATCAAGTCAATGATTCTCATAAATGGTACCCTATGAGAATGGATCTCCAAGTATGGATATGGACTTGTGTTTAATCAAGTCATGTGCTTATACTATGTGATATATGGCTAGTCATGGTCAGTGAGTATTATAAGTCTCCTTTAGGGATTAGCTACCCTAGAGTGAATTACTTTAGCATATGACTATATGACTCGGGGTAATATATATGATCATCAATATTTATGGAATAATTCTTCTGAGTATGATATGATAAGATGGATAAATAATACACATATGGAGCATGCATTAAATTATTTAATGATAATGAGATAAAGCATAGAGAAAGAGAATTTGAATTGTACATGCAAATGTTTGAGTGAACTCAAGTTATAAAGCTTCAGTAAATTATGAATGCCCCAGTCAAAGAATCAGTTGAACTATTAATGAATGTAATCATTTAAGTAAAGAAGATATTAATTTTCATCAATCAACATGCATCAATTAACTAAATAGATCCATGCAAAAGTTAATAATAGAAATTGTGCATGGATGGCGCTAAGAGTGAAGCACTAATGACACTTAAGTTAGTATGTTAACTAAGTGATTAACATTTAGTTCAAGTTAGTTAACATTTAGTTCATAGTTAACATTTTTTTCAAGTCATCTAACATTCAGTTCAAGTATGTTAACATTTAGTTCAAGTAAGTTATCATTCACTTCAAGCTAGTTAACATTCAGCTAAATTTTAGTTCAAGACAATGAATATTCATTGAAAGCTAGTTGAGGAAAGGAAGGACACTAATGTTTGCATGGAGGGAGTTCTAGTTAGATTCTCCTTATGAATTCACTATGTGATGTTCTCAATATGTTTACATATCCTCATGTGCACTACCTTCTGCATGTTATGGTTTTTAGCTTGTTATCAATATGCTAGGCATATGGAAAGTTCAATACAGTTGCATACAATTGTTTTTGTAGGGTTACATTTGTTGGAATAATGAGTAGTACTAAGAGGGAGGGGGGTTGAATCCATACTAAGCAATTTATTTAACTTTTTAGCATTTAAAAACAGAATCAACAGTAAAAGCATAACACAATTTTTTTTATCGTGGAAACCCAATAGGGAAAACCACCAATCTTTTCTATTACTACAAAATTGTTTTTACAATGCTTTCTTCTTGCATCTACAGACAAGGATGCTACAACACCCTATTTGCCAGCAACTATTGGAAGGGGGCTATGACCCCTTGGTTTATCAGCTACTACTGAAAGGATGCATCAACACCCTATTTACTGGCTACCACTGGAAGGATGCTATAACTTCCTTGCAGGTCGGTTTCCTGCCCTAGCACCTCCCAACCACCCTTATTTGATTATTTGGTCTATGAACCTGCACACCTATGGAACTTCCAATCGTGTGTACTGAGACACTTGTATGAAGGTTAAATCTTTGCTTATATATCCTCATCCATGTTTCTTCATCTAACATCCGCATACCTTCATCGTGACTTTTCAAAAATCAATTCTAAATTACCTCTATGTTTATCATTTTTAACTCTGTTTAATTTCTCAGTCATGGCCTTCAACAATGGTCTTTTCTGTAGGAACCTTTCCACAAAATATCTTTCTGCAAATACCTTTCTGCAAATACCTTTCCGAAAAATACCTTTCTGCAAATACCTTCCTGCAAAATACCTTTCCGCAATTACCTTTCTGCAACGACCTTTCCACAACAAACTTTTGGCAAACTAACTTTCTGCAACAACCTTTCTACAATCAGAAACTCCTTCCTTCCGCAATTGTGGATTGCGGGTTACAGATCTGCATTTTGAGTTTTCTCAAAATGACTTCTGTAAATACCTTTCCGCAACTCTGTTTTCACAATTACGTATTGCAGATTATGGAACCTAATCTTCCCAAATTCTAGAATTGACTTCTACAATTCTGTAGCCCCATCACTTCTTTCTGTAACTCCTGTGAGTCGTTGATCTCTTGCAGCTTTGATCTCTTCCGTCAATGTGCTCTTGGTGCAGAACTTAATTTTGTGGATATCTCCTTGTCCGTTGATATATTTTTAATGTGATCTGGACTGTCCAACTCCTGCAACTATTTCAATATTGTTTCCTTATAATCTTACGTTGACAATAATGCCAATTTACTCAACAATCTCCCCTTTTGGCATTGATGGAAACATTTTCCTTTCCATAAATTTTTCCTCCCCCTTTGACAACAATGACAAATTTTCACTCCTCCTGTGGGTGTGTCTCTCCTTGTCATTTTTTCTCCTCTTTCTTTAATAGGGTTTTTATTTAATCTTTAATGATGAGGGATAACCCCTAATTGCTGCCTAAGATAGGAAAATGCCTCTGCATGTAACAACTTTGTGAAAATGTCTGCAATTGGTTCCTTTGTATCAATATACTCCAATTTGACCACTTTCTAAGACACTTGCTCTCTTAAAAAATGATATTTGATAGGAATGTGTTTTGTCTTAGAGTGCATAAAAGGATTTTTGGATGTGTTTATAACACTCATATTGTCATAGTGTATAATAATAGGATCCTCATTTTTTACAAGTAAATCTTCCAATGTTTGCTTCATCCAAATAACTTGTGTACAACATGATGCATCAGCAATATACTCGACTTTTTTTGTATACAATGAAATGGAAGACTTGTTTTTGCTTAGCCATGGCACCAAACAATTTCCTAAGTAGAATGTTTCTCCACTAGTGCTTTTTCTGTCATCAATACTTCCTGCCCAATCTGCATCAATAAATGCTTTTAGAGTGAAGTTACTTCTTTTTGGATACCATAATCAATAATCCATAGTACCTTTTAGATATCTAAGAATTATTTTTACTCCAACCACATGTGTTTCTTTTGGGGTTGATTGAAATATGGAAACAAACCTACAACCTGCATTACATCTGGTCTAATAGTTGTTACATATAATAAAGTACCAATCATTGACCTATACATAGTATGGTCTACTTCTAAAGATTCATCATTTTTGCTCAATTTACAACCAGTTACCATAATATTACTAACAGGTTTGGATTCTTCCATTTTGAACTTTTTCAACATCTCTTTGATATACTTGGTTTGAGAGATGAAAATCCCTTTTTCTGATTGAGATGCTTGTAACCCTAGAAAGAACGTTAGTTCTCCTAACATTGACATTTCAAATTCCTTCTTCATTTTTGAAGCAAATTTTACACTTAGAATTTCTAGGTCACTTCCAAATATGATATCATCTATATAGACTACGAAAATGATCATATTGTTGTTTTCAAACTTTATGTATATATTACTGGCAGTGGTTGCTCTTCTATACCCTTGTTTTTTCAAGTAATCGTCGAGTCTTGAGAACCATGCTCTTGGAGCTTGTTTAAGGCCATAGAGTGCCTTTTTAAGTTTGCAAGCATAATTTCTATTTTGTGATAAGAGAAAGCCATCAGGATGCTCTACATAGACTTCTTTTTCAAGTTCTCCATTGAGAAATGTAGATTTTACATCCATTTGGTACACTTTAAAATCCTTGTAACATGAGAATGCTAAAAACATCCTAATGGATTCAGGTCTTTCCACGGGTGAAAAAGTTTATTCAAGATCAACACCTTCTATTTGAGCATATCCCTTGCATACTAATATGGACTTGTTTCTTGTTACATGACCATGTTCATTGAACTTGGTTTTAAAAATCCATTTAGTTCCAATAACATTCATATTCTTAGTTCTTGGGACAAGTTCCCAAGTTTGGTTCTTCTCTATCTGTTCAAGCTCATCGTTCATAGCCTTGATCCAATCCTCACTTTTCCAAGATTATTTAAATGTTTTGGGTTCTATTATTGAAAGTAATGCTTGTTCTTCATCATAAAGTAATTTTCTCCTTGTTCTAACTCCTGAATCTTTGTAACCAATTATTTGATTTTCAGGATGATTCTTCTGACCCCACCTATATGGTGTCTTTGTGTCTGATCCTGGAAAATTTTCATGTGATTCTTATTTCTTCTTCTTCTTCTTCCTCAGAATCATCCTCTTTTTGTGAACTTTCTTCTCTTTGTTCATTATCTATTTCATTATCTGTTATTTCTTCATCACTAGTTTCTTCATCATCAATTTCTTCGACATCCACATTTTCTTGTGTTAGTATCATCAACAATTACATTTTCACTTTCTATGATCTTGCGCAATCTTAGGTTATAACATTTGTATGCCATTTTGTTAGAAGAATATCCAAGAAATATGCCTTGATCTGTCCTAGAGTCAAATTTCCCTTATTATCATCATCCTTTTTTATGTAGCATTTACTTCCAAAAACTCTAAATTATTTAACTGAAGCAGGTTTTCCATACCATAGCTCATAAGGAGTCTTGTCACTCTTCACTTTGAGTTGTCCTCTATTTTGTACATACAATGTTGTATATACTGCTTCTCTCCAATAACCATCGGGAATTTTTGCTTCATTAAGCATAGTTCTGACTGCTTCTTGGACTATCTTGTTATTTCTTTCAACAACTCCATTTTGCTGCTGAAAATTGTCTCTTGATTCCATGAGTTGCAAAAAACTCATTAAATTCATTTGAGGTGAACTCACCACCATTATCTGATCTTAGACATTTTATCTTGATATTTGCTTCATTTTCAACAAGTGCTTTGAAGGCTTTGAACTTCTTAAAAGAATCTGATTTATTTTTAAGAACTGTCACCCAAGTCATCCTTGTATAATCATCCATTAGTAACATAAAGTAATGTTCACCTTGAAAGCTTTTAATCCTTGTTGGTCCACAAAGATCAGTATGAATTATTTCTAATGGTTGAGAGGTCATATACTCTTTGGATTCGAAAGTTTTTCTTGTTTGCTTCCCATGAATACAGTGTCTACAAACATGATTCAGTGGTTTTATAATTTTTGGCAAGTTCCTTACAGCTCCCTTCTTACTAAATTTTACAAGATTGTCAAAGTTTAAGTGCCCCATCCTTTTATGTCAAAGAAGACTTTCATCAAGTTGACTCATATAACATTGTTCTTCATTCCCTAGAATATACACATTGCTTGGGGTTCTCACAGTAGTCCCAACGATTTTTTATGAATCTTTTCTTCTTATTTCACACCTCTTGGAATCAAATATATATACGTGTCCTTGATCACATGTTTGTATCACACTAAGAAGGTTGGGATTGAGGTATTCTACCAGCAACACATATTCAGCTTTCATTTTGTCTCTAAGAGCCATTGTACCCTTCCCAATTATCTTAGAGGATAGATTATCTCCAAAAGTGACTTTTCCTGCAACATTCTGCTTCACTTCCTCTTCACACTCTCACAGTCTCTCTCACACAATCACATAGATTGTTTACAATGGTACAATACAATACACATTCGTATTACAATTCCTTCCTTTTATAAATGGAATACCATGGGAAAATACCACGGGTTTCCCAAATACCATGGGTCCGTAAATCACCCATTATTGGCCAAGTCATGACTCTAAAATTATAACCTTTTATAAGGAATTTTCCTAAATTTTCGCTACAGGGGCGCTGCCATTGAAAACCCACCCCCGACGACTATAGTGGGGGGAGAATCCCCCCCACACCCTCCTGTCAAGTGTTGGGATCCAAAAACAGTTGAAATAACATCTCTGAATCAGGAAGATTAGGCTCCACAACCAACAATATCCCACTTGGAGACTGATCACAACAACTCCATCGTTGTTGTACTTGTTGGACTATGCTCTAAATCTTGAAATTCGAAAACTTCTCATGTTTATCTTCATGCTTGAAGTCCAATAGAAATCGAGCAGGAACTCATCTTCTCTCTAGTTACTACCTTTGTCAACATGTCTACAGGATTCTGGCTAGTATGTATTTTTTCCAACTTTAACAATTCATCTTCCAAATCTTATAAAATGGTACTTGAGTTCTAAATGTTTAGTATTCAAATGAAAGGTTGAGTTCTTTGCAAGATGAATAGAACTTTGATTGTCCCTATACAACCTGTTATTCTCTTGCTTCCTACCCAATTCCTCCGTGAGCCTTTGCAACCAAATCATCTCTTTACTAGCCTTTGTAGCAACAACATACTCTACTTCTGTTGTTGAAAGTGCAACAACCTTTTGCAATTATGAAAACCAACTTACTATTGTTCCACCCATAGTAAATACATACACTATGGTGCTCCTCCTGCTATCTTTATCACCTTCCATATATGCATCAACATATCCTTATATAACAATGTTTGAACCTCCAAAACATAATGCATGAGAAGTGGTACCTCTCAAATACTTGAGAATCCATTGTACTTCTTTCCAATTCTCTTTACTTGGATTGTTCATATACCTGCTCACAACTCCCACTGCATGTGCAATATCTGGTCTTGTGCACACTATGGCATACATCAAGCTTCCAACCGCTGATGAATAGGGAACCTTGGACATGTATTCTATATCTTCCTATGTCTTTGGACACATCTCCTTACTTAGTTTGAAATGGCTGACCAAAGGTGTACTAACTGGTTATGCATTATGCATTCTAAACCTCTCCAACACCTTTTCTATGTACTCACCTTGAGACAATGTCAATTTGTGATTTTTCCTTTCTCTTGTTATTCTCATACCAAGGATTTGCTTTGCACCACCCAAATCCTTCATCTCAAATGATTTCGCTAGTTTTTTTAGCGCATTTATATCATGCATGTTAGACCCTGCAACAAGCGTGTCATCCACATACAATAACAAGATAATATATATTTCGTTATCTAACCTCTTGAAATAAACATAGTGGTCAAAATGGCATATACTATAACCCTACTCTGCCATAAACTTATCGAATTTTAAATACCACTGCCTTGGAGCTTACTTCAGGCCATACAAGCTCTTCTTCAACCTGCAAACCAAATTATCCTTCCCTTTGACCTCATACCCCTGTGGCTACTGCATATAAATCTCTTCCTCCAAATCCCCATGGTGAAAGGTTGTTTTTTCAAGATACAAATATTCTACCATCACTAGACTTAAAATAGTCCTAATTGAAGTCATTTTAACAACAAGAGAAAATATTTCATCAAAGTCTATATCTTTCTTTTGTACAAACCCCTTTACAACAAGTCTAGCCTTATACCGCTTCTTGTCTCCATCTTCTTCCTTCAACCTGTAAACCCATTCTTCTGCAATGCTCTTTTTTCTACATGCAACTCAACCAAATCCCAAGTTTGATTTCTTACCAATGAGGTCATCTCCTCATTCATGCCTTGCTCCCACTTCTTTCTAGTTTCTACCTGCATTGCTTCTTCATAACATTTTGGTTCACCAAAATCAGTCATCAATAAATAATGCAGTGAAGGAGAGAATCGTTTAGGGGGTCTACTTAACCTAGTATATCTTCTTACATTTGCAGGAGTTTGAGTCACCTGTTGTTGCTCTTGATTTTCTGGTGCCTTTGGAACTTCATTTTCTTTGATTTCATTAAGCATTGTGTACTCTGTATTTTCCTTTTCTTCTTTCTTTCCCTACAATTGATCGTTGTACATAACCTTTTCATTGAATACTAGATCTCTACTCCTAATGATTTTGTGATTTTCATAATCCCATAAGCGATAACCAAAATCATCAACCTTGTATCCAATAAAGGTACATTTCTTGGATTTGGCCTCAAGCTTTGTTCTATTTTCTTTATCAATATGGAAAAATGCTTCACAACCAAAATTTATTAGAAATGAGTAGTTTACCTTTTTACCTGTCCATGCCTCCGTTGGAATTCTACCATCCAAAACACTTGAAGTCCCTTTGTTTATTAAATAAACTGCAGTATCTACAGCATCAACCCAAAACTGTAAGGGAAACCCTGCATGCAATCACATACACCTTGCACGCTCCATGATCATTTTGTTCATCCTTCTTGACACAACATTTTCTTGTGGTGTTCCAGGGACCATCTTCTCACTGTGAATCCCATTGTATGAACAATAACTATCAAACTCATTGTTGCAGTATTCACCTCCATTATCAGATCTGAGACATTTTAACCTTTTTCCTATCTCATTCTCAACCAAAGCTTTCCACTTCTTAAAAGTAGCAAACACCTCAAATTTATGTCTAATGCAATAAACCCAAGTCTTTCTAGTTACATCATCAATAAAAGTAACATAATAATGAGAGCCACCAAGAGATTGTACCTAAGTCGGTCCCCATACATCTGTATGCACAAGCTCTAACTTTTCACTCTTCTTTTGTTTTCCAGCCTTGAGAAATATAACTCTCTTATGTTTTCCATAAACATTGTTTTCACAAAATTCCAAACTTACCTGCTTCATATCTGGAAGAAATTTCCTTGAATGGAGAATCTGCATCCCCTTCTCACTCATGTGGCCAAGCCTATGATGCCAAAACGTTGCACCTCTTTCTGTGAAAGATACATATATAGAATAATCAGTATTATGAGGACATAAATACATTGTACCAATCATTTCTCCTTTTGCTATTACTAGTTCTCCTTTAGTGATCTTCCACCACGTTTTTCCAAACGTAGACAAACAATCGTTATCTCCCAACTACCCTGTTGAGATCATATTTATTTTCATAGTAGGAATATGCCTTACATCTTTTAGCGGCCATTCATTTCCATTATTTAACTTAATATGTACCTTACCCATTCCAAAAATTTACATGGTTCATAATCCCCCAATAAAACATGTCCAAAATCACCTGGAACATAATCATGAAAGAATTTCCTATGGGGTGTACCATGACATGAAGCCCCTGAATCTACTACCCAATAATCACTAGTATTATCTAATGCAAGACTCAAAGCATCTTGTAACACATCACTTGCTACATTTGATTCATGAGTAGTGTCTTGTTGCTCGTCTCCTTTCTTCTTTGGAGCTCTGCAGTATTTCTTCATATGTCATCTCTTATCACAGTTCCAACACTCTATCTTTCCAAATCTGTATTTGGATCTGCCCTTTCTAGAATTGCTGCGATTACCTGGACTCCTTCCTCTCTCCTTTTGTCTTCCCTTGCTCTCCATGGTCAACGCATTACCTGATGTCTCACCTATGCTTTTTTTTTTGCATTTCCTCGCTCAGAATAACAACAACAACATCCTCAAATTTAAGAGTGTTTGAATCAGGGATAGAGTTACTTACAGTCGTGACCAAGTTATTCTGAATTTTTGTCAATGAACACAAGATTAGAAGAGCCCTAATCTCATCATCAAAGTTCACTTTTACAGAACTTAACTAACTAGTAAGCGTATTAAACTTATTTAAATGGTCAGCAACAGATCCACCTTTTGACATCTTCGTATTAAATAAACGCTTCATTAAAAATACCTTGTTGGAAGCTAGGTGTTTTTCATAGAGCTTAGCCATTGCAATCATCACATCCTCTGTTGTATTTTATTTTGAGATATTGAAACCCATCGATGAATCCAGGCACAACCGTATTGTTCCCAGTGCCTTTTTGTCAAGAACCTCCCATTATTCATCCTTCATAGTCACCGATTGTTTTGTTTTTCCGCCCAACGGTAGGTATAGATATTTCTGGTACAGATAGTCCTCCATTTGCATCTTCCATAACTAATAGTTTTGGCCGTTAAATTTTTAGACCCTAAATTTTCCTTCTTCCGCCATTGCTCCCACTCAAACCAGGAACCCTTCTTCCCTACGAGTTTACCAGCCAAATAGACCTTTTGGATCATGGTCAGAAAAACAGGATCTCATAGCAATACCAATTATACAATTAAATTATTAAACAAGATGCAAACACATTAAACACATTACAAGAGAGACACATATATAACATGATTCACCCAAGATGGGTTACGTCCACACAGAAATTGCCAGTCCTTTATTATTGTACCGTCCAACAAAATGAAAGGATACAACTTGCAGCAACCCCGTTGCACTTCCTCTTTGCACTCTCATAGTCTCTCTCACACAATCACAGAGATTGTTTACAATGCTACAATACAATACACAGTCGTATTACAATGCCTTCCTTTTATAAAGGGAATACCATGGGTTCGTAAATCGCCCATTATTGACCAAGCCATGACTCTTAAATTATAACATTTTACAATGAATTTTTTCCTAAATTTTTACTACGAGGGCGTTGCCCTTGAAACCCCGTCAAGGAGGGGATCCCAAACCAGTTGCCGCCTCCCCTGGACACCCCTGACGACTATAGTGGAGGGGAAATCCCCCCTACACCCCCATCAGGTGCCGGGATCCAAACATGGATGAAATAACATATCTGAATCAGGGATATTATGCGCCACAACAAACAAAGGACTCACGAAACATTGGGTTCAAGAACCAAGTGTTGGAGGCCTCTTAGGCCCTTGTAATAGTCATTGTACAAATGTAATATGGCATTATACATTAGATCAAGTGGATACATAATGAATATGCAATAAATGAATGTATAAGGAGAATAGAACTAGTGATTAGTTGGAGAGGGTACAACCACCCAACTACCCTTATGATTGTATAAATACTCATGAAGAACAATAAGAACTCAGTTGGAATTCCTTCCCAAATATATCTCTTGAGTAGTTATGTGTGTATGGGTACAATGTAGTCTCTTTCTTGATTGATGTGTTGAAACCCTTATTTCAGCACCAGGTATGATAAATTATTCTTGTATTAACATTGGTAATAACTTCCTCACATACTAGCATTAGATCTTGAAAAAAGAGAATTGCATACACATAAGAACTCAAGCCTTGAAGTAGAGAATCATAACCAATTTTAGTATGCATGCTTCGCGATTAACAATCGAAAATCCAACTCAAAGTCCTACTGAGTAATGCATGTTAGCTAGTTTTTCCATTTTTGGTTTACACTAAGAAACAATGGGAAGTTAATTGGCATATTGCATCCTTACATGCATATATAAGAACATAGAGCATATAAGTCCGCACTTGGGATTGCAATGCTAGAATATGCCTTGTATCCTTAAGAAGGAGAAGCATCTTTGTATAAGACTGAGAACATAGACATAATCTAATTCTATGCTAGTGAAGTGAATGGACTATAAGTCCTATCATTTACAGATCACATGGTATCAGAGCCATCCTTGACTTTGATGCAAATACCAGTAATTGAAGAGAAAGAAAACTCACCATGGGAAAAGAACTGAAGAGAGAGAATCTAGAAAATATGAGAGAATTCAACAAGTATATCTAAGAGGAAAGTTGGTATTGGAGGTAGAAAGCAAATGAGCTAAGAAAATAACTCACCACATGCCAATATTCCTTCACGGTATAATTGGACAAGAGAATACTGCAACTCTTGTGATTCAGGGAGATATTCACTTAGCTAGATAGTTGGAAAGAGGACAAGATTAATCAAATAATGGCTCAACTACACTAGGATTTGGTGGAGAAATAAAAGGAAATGGAAATGATACACGAAGTTGTTCAAGAGAATCGGGAAGTAAGGCAATATTTTGTTGTGATTTCCAAAGTTGACACCATGATTGAGACAAGGATTGTGAGTTCATCTTCTTCGAGCTCTTCATAAGAACATTTTAGTGATTTTGAAAAGTATTCTAGAGCCATTAAGTAGATGGGTTGTGATTGAAAAGGGATAGGAAAGAGAAATCAAGGCATCCTAAGCCCTATTGTAGTTGAATGGAGGGTCAGGAATTAAGGCATAGGTTTCGATGGCAAAAGGAGAAGGCCAAAAACATCATGAAATTTTTTTTCTGAAGGTAAAAAACAAGGTAGAATTGGTCTGCTCATCAGAGGAAAGAGCAATAATGAAGGAAGATGGAAGCACATATCCACTTCAACCTTCTTTTGATGGATTGCAAAAGGTCAATGAAGATAAGAGTTCAAAGACTCATGTTGTACCAACACTTCAAGGAAACAACAAATCAATTAATTGGAACAAGAAGAAGAACACCGAGAGGAATGTAGCAAGTAAGTCATCACTTATTTATCACAACTATAACACATAATTGAACACTATAAATTACCACTATTTGTAATTATATGTATGTGCATTTTTCTAAAAGAAATGCCATCATATGGAATCTTGTTTGGAGAAGCAAGCCACATGTTACAAGTCAAGTTACTTTCAGAGGAGGAATGGTGAGCATAGTTACCCAAACCAACATAGGATTTAGAGACACATGAATAAGACAGGCATGCTAAGAAACCCATTAATCACCAAGAAATTTTTTCACCATTACAAGTTGTGTAGCCATTAGGAAGTGAAGTGTTGGTGACTACATCCAAAGCTTCACCTCAAGAACCACACAACCAATAAAAATGTGTGGAGAATGAAGTCTAAATTAAGGAGATGAAGAGATCCCTACCTTGGAAACACAAGGAGTAGAAAGTGTCCACATATTTTCATTGGAATGAGAGGTAAACCTCACCAACAAAGAAAATAGTTTTCTAGTGGAAGCATGAGACAACATTAAAAGATCTGAAGCTTTGGGTTGATGTCTTAGTCACCTCATACTAGTTGAAGAATGACTCATTAGTAGAAAAGTGTCTCCATAATGGGAAGTAAATGATCATAGCAGAGGAGGGAATCCCAGTATTCTTTTTGTTATGGCATATGATCATTGGGATCTCATGGAGCAAGGAGACCAAAATTTGACTAGGATTTATTGACTACTAAGATGGGTTGTATTTAGAGGTAGAGAATGAAATAGACTTGCATGTTCAAGATGGGAGTGAGTTTTGTTCAAAGAGTTCAGATCTAAATATTTCTTAGAGTTGAGTCAGTGAGTATAATTTTGCACAATGGGAACAATTAAGCCAAGAACAAGAGCTAGAGCCATGCCGGGATTGAGATCCATGAGCCAAAGTTAGAGTTGTAGCTAGGATCTAGAGTCATTTCCATGCTAAAGAGAAATATATATACACCGCATTGATCCATAATGGTTCTAAAATATTTTGGAGACCAAAAAGCTCCTCAATTGGGAGGTGTGACTCAAAATGGATCATAACCAATTAATGGTTGTAAGAATTAATATCTACAATTCTAATTCGATAATTACTGAAGGCTATAAAAGATATAAAATATAATGCAATGTAAACTTGAATGAAACAAAGGAGAGGAAAAGTACAAAAAAAATGAAAATAGGAGAGAGACGAATGGGACCTAAAAGATCATCCCCTTGGACTTCCCATTGACCTCAACTCTCTTATATCTTCTTGTAATTAGATTCTCAAAGGGGGATTTTTCCCACGGAGAAGAGAAGACATAGAGGATGCTAGAGATACATAAGCAGTGTTGTAACAAGAGATTGCCATAATAGACTGAGCTACAATTCAAATGTTGATTTTTCCTGGGTTTCAAGGGTAAATATTTTCTGCATGTGCAAATTTTGAAAAAAAAATGTCTACTTTTGTAATGTTTTATTTGTGTGTGATTGTTGTATGGTATTAACTTGTGTCTATGTTGATTAAAGAACACGTATGTCTTATTGATGGATGCTAGTACACAATGAGAGTGTGTTTGAGACAGATTTACAATTAGATTGGTAGATGTAATATGTTTCTTGGCATTTCTTGTTAAATGGAGGTCGCAACAACTAGTTAACCCCCACTATCCAATTTATATCTAGTCTCGAAGATCAATGACTTCCATTTTGGTGTTGTTGCATTAATATAGGTGGTCCTAATTTGGTTATTAAGTGTTCTTAGACTGTTGAGCATTTGTTTCTTACTTGGGACATACTCTCTATTGTTGGGTGTTTTTTTTCCATTGTTGAATGTTTTTTTGTTCCATGTACCATACTCTGTCTATTGTTGGGAATTTTTGTCATTGTTGAGCTTTTTTTATGTTGTATGGGCAATACTCTCTCCACTATTGGGTGTTTTTGTCTTTCCTAGACCATACTCTCTCAGTTGTTGGACATTTTACTTACCAAATGTTCGGTTTTCTCATTGTTGGACATGTATGAGGGAGTGAAATTAAGGTTTGGCAAGTTGCACAACCCAATTTAGTATGAGAACCCTGAGTTAAAGCATGTCTATAAATGTTTATTTAATTATCTTAGCATATATCTCATTGAGTGCGCAATGAATATAAATTTAGTGTGGTAATGATGATTTTGTCTATTGCTTGCATCTTATTATGTTTTCATATGTAACTCTGCGGGCTATGAATTTAAATATGTGTGGCTTCACTATGATTAAGAGAATGAGAATAGTAGTGATGGTGGCATTATGATAGTGAATGACTATTTTTGTGAGTGTAAAATGAGGAAAATGGATGGTTCCATGAGTGATAGCTTGAGTTTAAACATTGCATAGTTTCTTTGTCGAGTCCAAGCTATTTGAGTTGGCTATTGCTATTTGTTATTGCAATCCTAACCACCTTTATAGGAATTGAAGGAGCTTGGATATGTGAACCTAGCTTCAAATGAAATAAATGATAGTATATTGAAAAAATCATTATTAATTGCACATGTAGTCAGACTAAGTGATAATTATTCTCATGTAGCTTTATGAACAAAGGGATTACCTATAATTGAGTTCAAGAACTATGTACTAGATTCTTCTTATATTGAAATTGGTAATAGCTTCCTCTAGTACTAGCATTGGCTCTTTAAAACAAAGCATTACATACAAAAAAGAACTAAATCCTTGAAGCATAGAAGCATAACCAGTACTTGTATGTTTCTTGGTAATTAATAATTGAGAAGTCAAATTAGAACCCTAATGATTATTGCTTGTTAGTTAGTTGATTCATTTTCAAGTTGCACTAAGAAACAATTGTAAATCGATTGGAATATTGCAACCTCACATGCTTGCAGAAGGACACATGGTATAAAAGTTTACACTTGACATTGTAGTGTTATAATAGGCATTGTAGCCACCAAAGGGACAAATATCTTTGTATAAAACTAAGAATAGAGACATAATATAATTCCATAGAGGATTCGTGTTGGTGAAGCTAATGGTCTAGAATTCCCTTATTTACCGATCAATCGAAGTCCAAAAGAAGGATATATTGTAGTCTAAATCTGTTTTTATTTTTTACTTTTTAGTGACAACTATGAGTCGTGCAAATGACATGAATTTTTATAGGGCGATCAGATTGCAACCAAATAAGTGCCATTTGATAAAGAATTTTTGGGGTTTCGATTTAGCATATTATATGACATGTTTCCAATCAACATTGAGTGCACTACAACCGTTACAAATTATGTCCTCAAACCCTCATAGAATTGAAGAATGACAATGTGATGGAATGTGCCACAAGAGAAACAAATGTTTGGGATACGAAATTTTTGGGTTATGTTTGAAAATTGTGAAGACATGTACAAGTAATTCCATGAATTCAAGTATGGTTGTAAGATTCATGAAATGTATCCCATTATCTAGAGAGAGTATACCAAATATACATGCTTCACGTGATTTAGATGCTAAATGTGATTATTCATACATAAATAGTTGTTATTTATGGGAAGCCAACTACACTTTCTATTTGATTATTCTACTCCCCTTTATGTAGAGAACACCATGGAAGGAAATTTAGAGAAGGTTGTGACTACCATATTTAAGCTTTCATATTCTCCATTGATGATATTCCTTTGAATTCCCCAATTGAACTTTTACAATTACATGGATGATTTTTCTATACATTTGGAGCCACATAACCATGTTAGGGAACACAATTCTCTAATAGGTATTGATATCACGTATATTCAATGGGGAGTCAACATGAGCACTTTTACATGGAACCTGGGTGTATGGATAAGCTCCTAGGATTACTTCAATATGACAATTAGTATTTGGACATGAGACACTGCCTTATTTAACATCGTGATTAGCACTCGTACATGGGACCTAGGATTATGGTGGTGATTCTTGGATTACTTCAACATGGTGATTAAAAATTGTACACGGGACCCTATTTCTTTATCTTACTTCAACATTGTGTTCAACGCTCCTCCATGGGCCCCTAGTTTATGGTTGTACCTCCTCATATCAAGTAATTTTTTCTAAGTGTTAGAATATCGAGAACCGTGGCAAGGTATATTCTTCTTAGTCTTTAGAAATATCCAATTTTACACTTGAGCTCCTCTACACATATGCCTATCACAACTTTATAACATTCACATAATGGTATTCACATGGTATTCCCAAAGGCTCTCCTTCACCTCTATTATATAGCTAGAGGTATAGAATAATAACATCCCATAATATATGTGGGATAAATGATTTTCCACCTCTTATATAATGAATGGTAATAGGAGAATACTACTCCATGATGCACATGGAATAACTCCTTCTACGCAAGATTATAGTTATTTATTCCTTCCAGTGCTAGATAATACATCTTATGACATCACACTAGACATAATTACACATGTAATATTAAAATTACACATTCCAACACTAAGGAGAGTGGAGTGTTAAGGTCCTAACCTAACCCCCTTAAGTAGATAGATACAATGTTATGTATTGTGGCCATCTAAATAAGGCCCATGTATTAGATGTAGCATGGAAATTAATAGTTGTAAGAAGGATTACTAGAAGGTTCCTCCTACTAGAAAAATACTTCTCTGGGAAGTTCTTAGGAGGTTAGATACAAATCATATAAAGAAGCATAAGAAATGTAATGAAATAAGCATAAGAAATGTAATGAAATGTCTTATGAAGCATATTGTAATTGAAGTTATACTTACTAGTTGTAAGTTGTCCCCTCGAAGAGGCAAGTGAGCATGAGTGGATTCCTTCCATCAGAGGATCAAATGTAAGGTGTTGGACACCTTAAAGGGTTTTCAGATTAATAAAGTAAGGATCTTTCCTATCTAATTCTTGGATACCTTATGCATGTTTATATATTAAGATAAAAGCTACATAACACACTCCAAATGTTTTGAATGAATAAAATAAGGGTTACATAGAGCCTAACTGTGATATTGGGAACTTGTGAAAGCTTCATAACTATCGTAATGAAACCCAATACCTAAAATTTCACATAGGGCTTCCTTAATCATAACATTCACATTCTCCACAATCTCCATTTTCTTTTGGTCCAATAGGAGGGCCTCCAACCCACTTGAAGAACAAAATTCCCATATGTGAGTACAATCCATACATGGCTAGCAATAGATGCCAACCCTCATATCTTATAATGCCTTGACGATAAGCCCCAAACATATGTGATTTGGTTAGTTTCTATTATTGTGGCACTAGGTGCTTGAACTATTGACTATGGAAATTATTATTATTATTACTTTAATTAAATAATAGCTCAACATGGACAACAAACGTGGCTGGGGGGTCTTGGATTCCACATGTGAGGGGGTTGGAGGGGGGTTAGGAGTTGTTTCTCTTCCTAATAGTACTCTACGTTTCCTAATTTTTATTTTATTGGACTTTAGAGGTCCTAATATACCTATTTGATCCTTTGCATACACCTATGCACCCTTACTTGATGTGAATATTCCCTATTTGAGTGGTCTTCAATTAATCATAGTAAATTTGGCGTGAATTTAAGTTACCTCCAATCAGGTGGAGTGATTTGGGGAAATTCAAGTTGTCTCCAGTCAATTAGAGGAATTTTGGGTCAAATTTGAGTTCTCCTCAGTTAATCAGAATATTTTTTTATTAATTCGAGTTTTCTTTAAGGCATGAGAGTGATTTATGGGTAAATTCGAGTCAGTTTTGGAGGTGTGAGTCAGCCTTGGTAAATTTGAGTTATCCCTAGTGACTAGGAGTGTTTTTCTAGTGGATTTAAGTTAGTCTAGTTGGATTTGAGTTTCTCTCTTAAGAACTTGAATAGGTCATTTAATGGACTAGAGAAGCTCTTAGTGATTTGGAGTTACTTCTCAGTGGTCTTGATTCAATCTCTTAGAAGGAATTCGAGCTGGTATTAAGGGATTCAAATTGATTTTTAGTAATTCATTCATTCATTATGGAGTACACTTTCCAGTTGTGGATGGATTATCTCCCTTGAATTTTAATTCCACTAGATTGATTCATATGGTCTTTTTCACATAATTGTCACACCTTTTGTTTTGCAAGAGAAGGGGAAATCCCATGAAGGTGATTTGGATTCTTCTGTTATTGAGTTGGTTGGTTAGTGGCATAGGGTTTCTCTCCCTTGAATTTTAATTCCAAAGGAGGGATTCAAATGGTATCTTTGCACATAGTGGTCGTGTCTTTGTTTTGCAAGAGAAGGGGAAAATCTCATGAAAGAGTTCATAGTTGTCACAACTTTGTCTTGTAGAAGAGAGGGGAAATCCTATGAAAGAGATCCTAGTTGTTGCAATTTGTCTTGTAGGATAAGGATAAAATCCTGTGAAGGAGATCATAGTTGCCACAAATTTTTCTTACAGGAGTGGGGGGAAATCCAGTAAAAGAGATCCTAGTTGTTGTAATTTGTCTTGCAGGAGAAGGAGAAAATCATGTGTTGTGTCTCTCAAGTTTTGGGCCTGAGTATTAACCTTAGAGATCAAATTAGAGAGAGTTCCTTAGCGTGTGGATCCATGACCTCAGCCCAAGGGTGACCTTCTCAAGTAGTTTGGCTTGACTGTGTCTAAGGTCGGGAAGAACGTTGTCCCGTTGATGCTAGTTGTACCATAATAAAAAAGATAAGTATTTTTTAACTATTGTTTACTATGTTATTGTTCCATATGTGTCGTTAAGGATGATCTATCTTTGTTATTTATGTTGCAAATTCAATTTAATGTTCATGTTATATGCCTAATTTAGTGTTGATAGATTGGTAGGTCATGGAACATCTTTGTTACGTATTTTTGAACCTATTATAAGACTAGTTTGTTTAGGAATTATTGCAACTGGAAGGTCTGGTTTTTGGGCAGACCATATGGCCGTGTATGGTTGTTCTAGATCAAATATTATATGGGTTTAATAGCTGAGAACTAATATAGTAAATATCATATATATTAGTGGCACAATTATGCTTTAATGAAGTGTAGTAATGCTCATTTACCCGTTGTATTAGAAACTGGTTTGCTTATGAATTAGGACAACTGGAAGGTCTGGTTTTTGGGTAGACCATATAACCGTAAATGGATATTCTGAATCGGATATTATATGGGTTTAATGATGGAAAACTAATGTTATATATTTGATGGAAAGCCCAATTTGAAGCCCCCCCATCATGCCAACTTCCCTCATCATATTGTAAATATTCCTCTCAAAATATTGTGACTGGTGGTTAGCATTGTGTTATCCAGTTGTGAAGGAGCAATTGAGTATTCGATGTTGATATGGTGTGATGATTGTTCTAAATTCGCTTTCACCAATCACCATTCTTGTTCGCAGTAATTAAAAGACTTGTAAAGGGCAAGGAAATAAGAAAATAGAAGTGTGTTGAGACAACTCATACTGTAGTGGAATATATTTAGCATGTACAATTGTGTAGAAGATCTGATTTGAGCACCTCAAATTGGTAAAACATCATAGATTTAAGTTTCATTTCCACTCCAAGGGATTGGTTAATCTTGTAATAGGATGAATGTGTGGGAATAGGGTGAGAGATGTAAGTGTCGAAAATGTGAGGCTTCCTTAAAAAACCATGTACAAGGGATCCCAAGAACATGGTTCGATACAAGTAATGACCGAAAAATGTTCTTAACAAAATAGATTGAATCCCATTGATAAATTGAGCAAAGATTTGTGATTTACTACGTTCTCTAGATCTGTGATATGATGCTAGTTAAAGAGGGATCTACAAAGATGTTGGAAATAAAATCCAATGAGAGACTTTCATTGTCGAATAAAATGATAATTTGATGAACTTTGAACAAGTGAAGACCTGTGTTGGAGAAAGATGATGGCACTATGGTGTGATGATTGAAACCCTAAAAATTTCCATTGAAAAAGGTAAGCCATAAAAGTGCCCGAAAATAAATATTTAATGGGGATAACTGTGGTTGTTGTTGGAGTCTTTTGCTCACCAATCACCAATGTTAGTGAAAGAGACTAATAGTGATAGAGAGACTGATTGTGAAAGAGACTCATCGAAATAGAAAAATAGCTAAGTTTGGAGCTACATGTATGAGTACCCTATTATGTTGCTTATAAGTAAAAACACAATGTGAGGATAAAAATATGTTTTTATTTAAAATTAATATTAATATTATTACTATTTAAATTTATTTAAACATGATATAACCATGATCTTAGCAATTTAAGGAATTGTGTTCAATGCAATTGGTTCATTTAGGCAAGGAGTGCCTTAATAGTACACCCATTCGATGTCAATTCTACGCCCCATGGGCAATTGGTTCATTTACTTAGTTTAATACACATTTGCAATTTTAAAATGTGGGAGAAATATTATACAATTTTTATTTTTTCTCATATTTCAATTAAGATAAAAAAAAATTTAAACAAGAACTAGAGAAATTTGTATTGAATAAAAAAAAGGTTGAGCACAACCATACATACAAAAAAAGAAACCAGCGTTTTAGACTGTCCTGAAGGAGGAATAAAACTAAGAAACCTACACTATTAACAGAGTTTTTAGATGTCCTAGGATGCATTCTAAAATAGTTCAAACCCATTGAAGGGTAGATTCTTACATATTGATTGTGTAGCAAAACACAAAAATGCATCTAAAAAGGCCAAAGCAGGAACTACTACTTTTTCTTGCCTTCGAGCCCGCAAGAAGGTTGAACAACCAAGGTTTCCTCCATTGGGTGGTCATCGTAGTCTGAGGTTTCTTGGCAGTGGCTGCATTGATTCATGTTGACCATTTTCTGAACCTCTTCCTTGATAAAATGCACAGTTCCTATCATCTCGTGAAGGTCACGATCGTTATCGTCGATCTTGGACGCATGACAACCCATTTGGTTTGCTAAATATTTAACATCAGGTGCAACTACCCTGTTTTCTTTAACGCCAATGCACACCATTTCATAAACCCTCCGAAGATGGATTTTGATATCTTCCAAAGTGGACTTGATGTCGTTAATGTGCGAATTTCTTGGATTATTTTTCATTGTAGTCAGAGAGTTCTTGCCTAGAGCCCAAGGAGGAACAAGAGGTGAGAAACGGGTCTGCTGGGAACCGAGAGGAGAACCAATGCAGTCGTTTTAAACGCTTCTGTTTAAACCTGCAAACAAATTAAGAAACTGTTGTTCTTCTACAGGATACCGGATACATGAACTGACTTCCTCTCAATATTTCGACGAGCAAACAAACATCAAGTGGGAAACATTCAAACCACTAGAGTCTGCCATGGTCCATGCTAACGGTCGAATCGGAACATCGGAGAGCCAAAGAGCGGGACGAGAAATAAAGAGCATCACACGGTTAAGGGTGCCAAATGTCCACAAGGGTGGACGCTTGTCGATGGAGAACAAGAGTTCGATTTGGGATGGTGGCATTCAAAATAACCATAGCAAACACCCCATTTTATTAGAAAAAGAAACTTGATGATTAAGGAACATGTTTTTGAATGTGAGAATGACCCTTTATAGTAACCATTCCAAGTTTATTCTTGACCACCTTGTTTTCAAGCTTGTCTATGGAGTTATTTTTGCCTCTAAGGATGTGAAAATAGGTTGCCTCTAAGGATGTGAAAATAGGTGGCCTTAGGAACTGGATTTAGATGACTAATGTGATCATATATTCTCCTACAATTGGCTAAATAGTGATTATAATACGATCTCATTTTCTGAATGACCTACCTTGAGTCTCCAAAGACAATGAGACTTGAGATATTATGTTGTCCTGCCAGTTCCAATCCAAGAAGAAGCATGATCCATTTAGATTCATTGTTAGATATATGTCTGAGTCCCCAAGCATAATAATTCATTATGTTTCCACCGGTATCAAAGATAATCCCCCCTGCACCTGCCTCCCCAAGGTTTCCTTTTGAGGCGTTGTCGAAGAAAAGAGTGAAGTTGTGCTGCTTCAATCTCTAGTGAAGAAATTCTTCTTTGCATTTCCTGATCTCCCAGGGCTGAATATCTGGTGGATATTTGGTTTGAGGAGATCTTTGAATTAATAATTCACGGCACCATATAACTTCCTTAAAGTTGAGATTTTCCGAGTCATGAAAGCTGACATGTTTGGATGCCATATTTTCGTGTATCATACTGAGTACTTTGAAGGAAACCCTAAGGGGGTATGTTTTTTCCCATCGAAGAGAAGCCTATTTCTAGCAAGCCAAATCCACCAGCAAGTGTTCTTAGGTAATGTGTTCCAAATTCTGATAAGTGACTTATTTTTCCCTCGATTCCCAAGGTTAAAGATGTTCCAATTATTTACCAAATCATGAGTATTGGCAGGAAGACTAAAATTTCCCCTAAGACTACCAATTATGTGAGCCCAAGCTTGAACAGTGAAGGAGAAGGTCAAAAAAAGATGAGAGGTCGATTCTTCTTGTGAGTGGCAGTGAGAGCATCTGGAGGGGCCTTGTATTCTTCTTTTCCTTTTGTCATTTGTTGTCAAAAGTTTATCTTGGACTAAGAACAGGAATAAAATATTAACTTTAGGGATACAATCAGAATTCCATACCTTTTTCCAGAAGTTGGATTGTGTCTGATTGCCATTATTCTTCAGGATCTTATACCCTTCTTTGACAGTGTAGGAGTCATGAAGACCCCAACCTCTTAAGTCCCATATCCTTATGTTAAAGGGGGCAATGCCATGAAGGTGGGAGGAGAAAAGGATGTATTCATTTTAAATATGAGGAGGGGGATATAGGTCCTTCCACCCATCCCATTCACCAAAGTTGGACCAATCAGAAATATCCTAGAGGTTAGAAAAATTGTGCTCTTGTATCCAACTACGAAGGTTGGTTAGATTTGGAACTGAAGCTAAGGGCAGCTGCCCCAAAATGTTATCTATCCATATGTTTATTTTCCATCCATTCCCTCGAATCCAATAGAGGTTGTCTTTAATCAAACCAATAGATATTTTGCAGAGGATCCAGATGGGGGTTCCTTTACCTTTCTAGGCGTTATACAAACATTTTGATATTGGTTTATTGATGTATTTCTTCTTGGTTACCTCTTTCCACAATTCTCCTTTCTGGGAGATCAGTCTCCAAACCAGCTTGGATCTCAGATCCTTGTTCATTAAACCGGGGTATGTGATTCCAAGCCCATCGTTTGCTTTATCTTCCAACATTTTTACCCAGTTAACCAAATGGAACTTTTTTCCCCTAAGTCTTTTCGCCTTGCCACATGAATTTCCTGATTTCTATACTTATGCCATTAACAATGGACTTGGGAGCAAGAAAAATTATATAAGTGAAAATGGGATAGGAATCGAGAATGGATTTGATGAGGATTAACTTACCAGCTAGATTGAGCCATCTCAGAACCCAAGCTTGCACTTTATTTTTCAGTTTTTGAATAATTGTATTCCAGGTTGTGGGGTTGTGAATGCGCTTGGAAATGGGGATTCTTAGATAATTAAAAGAGTTCCAATCAAGGCTTACCTTGATCCCTAAAATGCAGGATATCACTCCGAGGATTCTAGGATTTCTATTCCAACCCTAAAGTCACGACTTAGAAGATTTGATGTGGCTACCCGAGACTTTGAGAAAAAGGTCAAGGGATATTTTGAGTCTTCTAGCATTATGAGTCGAGGCACTTCCCAGGAGAATGGTATCATCGGCGAATTGTGCGTGGTTGATAGGTTGGACTCCCCTAAAAACAGAAATTCCAGGAATATTTCCTTCGTTTTTCATCTTGTTGACTCTTCTACTGAGAGAATCTGCTACTAAAATATACAGGAAGGGGGACATTGGGAAACCTTAGTGAATTCCTCTTCGAGCTTGGATAAAATCATTTGGTCGGCCATATTTTTTGTTTTCCAGTTGTGTCCAAAAACCGTCTTTGCATCCTTGGTTCGTTGGTCCATAAACATTTCCTATCCAAATTGTTTCTTGATTTTCAAGATCCTCGAGCTCAACAAAAATCCAATGGAAATTTTCTATTGCAGAGATAAATTTGTAAATATTTGAGTCCAACCAGGTAAGGATGCCCCCTGAGGCTCCTTGAGCGCTGACGACTTTCCCTTCCCCTTTCTTCCAAATTATTTTCATGACTTTTAAACAATATTCTTCCATCATTTTTGCCTCCTAGATTGCGAGAATAGAAATTGATTCAGTTTGTTTGAATCTTTTTATTGCTTCTACCTTTTGGTTCCCCCCAGGCCTCTACAATTCCGAGAGACAAGTTTCATTATTTCTTATGGATTTGTGGTGGGGCTTTGTCCTTTTTTCCTTCTACCATTTTTTCGACCTATTTTTCAATTGGATAACTTCTTACCAAGTGATCTAGACTATATTTCTTCCTTGCTGCTTTTTCTCAGGTTGTTTCTATCTCACGGTGAAATTCATTTGGTTTCTTGCCTTTTTCAGCTATCGACTCAATTTCCTCCTCTTTGCTTTCAAAAGTGTCTTCCAACTGTGCTTTGGTTCTGGATCTTGTTATTGATCCCCCATAATTTAGAGAGGATCCAGGTCTTACTTCAATGTAATCTTGAGTGGGTAGTGTAGGTTCAGAGTTGGCTTCCTTCCCTATTTCCATTATTATTGGTTCAAGTTCAGCACTTTTCCTAGGATTTGTCTTTATATCCAGCGTTGTGAGGTCCATTTGTTCATTTTCCTCCAAGGAGAGTAATTGAAATATGTTCCTTGAAACCTTCTTTTTTACTGGAGTGTTTTGCGGCTTGCATTCTCCTTGCTTCCCTTCTTCCTATTTTCTTCATTCTAGTCTTCGTTTTGGGATTACAAGGATGCTTATTGGACTTTCTTTTGACAAGATTTTGCAAAATGTCCATATTCATGGAAAACCTGGCACTTGGAGGGAATATGTTCGTATTCTATTGTATACAAGTGATTCCATCCTTCCATAGTAAGATTTATTACTTATGGGAGGTTTTTTTCCAGGTCTACCTCAACACAGATCTGAGCGCAAGAGAACATCAGGGGCTTGGGTTCTGATTTGTCAATGTATTTCCTTGGTGAGTTCTTGATGGCTTTAAGGTCTTCATCGTTCCAACAATGCAATGGGAGATGGGGCATTTTAACCCATACTGGAACCGAGGAGGGGATATCTTTTTTCGGGTCGAACGATAGATCCCATTTGTTGAGGTACATACCTCTTGGACCCATGAAATAGGGACCATTTCTAAAGATGAGATCTTGACCTTCTTTTTTTTCAAACAGAAAGACAAAAAATCTACGGCCACATAAGTTTTGTTGAACCTCACCTTGGATGAGAGGTCTCTAGTTTTTGTTCAGCCATATCTCAATGGAGTGTGGGGAGGGCCAAAGCCTGGTGAAATGGCCAACAAGCCCTTTTTCGAATAAAGAAACTACTTATTTTTTAGATACGGAGGAGGAGAGCTTGACTTCCGGGACTTCAACTTGTTTAACAAACCATGAGTCACTTTGGATGGACTTGCTTGGAGGCTGAGAGGCGACGACCCTTCTGAACCCTGCCTCAAGGCAGGCACAACAATCGTCTGGCGTCGGATCATGTGGTTCCATGACAATGATGGTTAGAAACCCTAACGCAGGAACCCTAAACACAGCTCAAAACAAGAGCCCTTTTTTTCTGTTTTTCTATCTAACATTCAGAGACCAACTAATTAAGATAAAAGTTTAACATAATTATAAAACAAAGATTAACTAGGTGATAACTAAGACTTCACTTTTTTATCATTTATTTTCTTATGTATTTTATAATATATCATATTAAAGTGCTGTGACTAAACATTAACTCAATTTCATATTATAAGTTTTTATAAAATTTTCCAATACTTAAAATTTATAATTTATGAAATTGTTTTTTTTAATTGAAAATGAAGTTTAGAAATTTTAAATTTCCTTCAAATTTTTGCACTCTAGTTTTTAAAACATGTGATAACTCTACTTTTAATTACTAAAAATAAAAATAAAAATTGTTGTCATTTTCCATATAATATATTTTTATTTTAATGTTTGTATAAAAATAAATACTTAATTGATATAACAAATTTCATTTTTTCCTCCATTTTTATTTTGAACTTAAACTAACACTCTATTACCTATTCACTTAGTTTTATTTTATAATAAATAAAATTCATCTTCAAAAATTTATAAAAAAATTAATTCAACTAATGTGAAATGCAACTTACTTAAAACATATTCAAATTGGAAAAAAAAACGTACTTTAAAGCATATTATGTTTTAGATTTGATCAAACTACATACTAGCACGCCCACATAGTTTCTCACATTTTTCTACCTATATGCAGTGAACTATTGGTTATCCATTCATCAGTTATGAGCTATCCATGCATTATTCCTAGTTATCCATTCATGTAGTACCAATTATTTTTTATATTATTTTTTTCCAATTTTGAACCACTGCCATAAAATTAATCTCAAAAGTACACTTGTCTCATCCTCTTTCGTACATAAAAAAAAACATAGGTCGTAGTCCACTCTAAATCTCATATAAAAAAATTTATCGACATAATAAAAAAATATAATGTTAATTTATTTTTTTTGAAAATGTAATATTAAAATATTAATTTTCTTAAAGGATAGTAATAACCCACCATACTGATTTTGGCAAGGCTTCATTGAATTTGCATCGCCATAGTCTTGATAATGCACGATTAGGATCTTGGAGCAAGAAGCATAATTTCTTGTTGCAAATTGCTCCCACGTTGCTTTCTTTGAGTCTTATCATGACGGCACCAAGGGCGGGGGGGGGGGGGGGGGGGG
>LPNX010943095.1:205802-261759 GCA_001517045.1 Pseudotsuga menziesii
GTCATGGATTGTTTCCCTCTCGAGGGTTTTAACCACATGACAAACATCAGTGTATTGATCTGTGATTCATTTGTGTGAAGTGGTTGCTCTAGGTGTTCGGTCTTTTGGGAGTACCTTGTGTACCCAAACATCGAGCACAAAATATGAAGGATCATGCTCTCATAGGCAAATTTATGGGATTATGGCCAACTGAACAGGCTTTGTGTGGATGGATTACTACTAAAGGGAAACCGAAGGCCCACTTTGATTTAAAACTTGGAACGAAAGGATTCTTTACCATAATCTTTCACCATCTGATGAAAAATCCAAAGTAGAAGAAGGAGGCCCCTACTTCTTCAACGCGGCAAGTCTTTAACTCATAAACTGGAGGGAAAAATTTAGCCCAGAAAAAGAATATTTCTCTTGGGCCCTTGTTTGGATCCTGATGTGCTCCCTTCCGCAAGAATACTGGGATAAGGGCACCCTTAAAGAAATTGGAAACACCACGTTAGATTTGCTGATCAGACAAAAATGAATAAATTCACTTCATATGCTAGGATCAGTGTGTATATGCATATTGCAAAGCCCTTCTAGACGCCATCTGCCTATCTCATGAAGATTCAGGCTGGCTCCAACTTCTTGACTATGAGCATATTCCATTTCGCTGTCGTAAACTCCATGAACGTGGACATATCTTCAGAGATTGTCCACTCAACAAAACCAATCTAGAAAATTTGAAGCCTTGACGAACAAAACGTTGAATGATTCATGAAAATGGGGAAAAAAAGTGCCATCATCGAAAATTCAAGACGTAAAACTTTCAAGAAAATATACCTACTACTAGCAACAATTTTGTCATCCAGGATAATCAAATAGAAACTCCCACTGAGGAGGTGCACATGGAAAATCACGTTCGAAATTCCTTGATTCAAGATCCCACGCTCCAACACACATTTGAGCAGACCAAGATGAGATCAAGAAATCATCCAATCAATTTGGATCCTCTAGACAATGAATTGAATCCAATGCATAGCCATGCATTGACTCCTTTGGAGTCGCTAGCGGAGGCTCGACCACATGAATTTATGGATGAATACTTAAGGGAACAAGATCTTAGCGAGCTAGATCTCGGAAGCATGGAGGATGCTTGCACTCAAAAATCCTTTGATTCCATTCATGCTTGGAAAATACAACTTCTCCATGAAGCTCTTGTTAAAGCCAAAGCTCGGAATAAACTTGATGTTTATTACTCACTGCAAAAGGAAAAACAAAAAATGCCAAAGGGAAATAGGAAGAGAAGATGAAAAATTGACCTACAACACCTAAACAGGTTAGGTAATGCGCTTATCGAGTCAGGGAACTATGCTCAGCTAATGGAATTCTTCTCCACTTCCTCCCAAGGTATCCCATGAAGATCATCTCCTAGAACATCTGCAGCCTCAACAAATACTCCAAGCACATAGTGCTTAAAAGGAAAATGATGCAGGACAAACCTTCTATCCTTTTCCTCCAAGAAACTAAATGTTCTACCAAAGTCATTTCGATTCTTTTCACCAGAATATGGAAAGGAAGTCAGAGCATTTCCATTGATGCTAAAGGAGCCTCGGGTGGCATTTCCATCATTTGGAATCCTTTGCAAGTCTCTCTTAGTCACTTTTCCTCCACTACCCATTCCTTATCTGCTATCTTTCACATTATTGGGACCACCATTAGAGGACATCTTATCAATGTTTATGGGCCTCAACCCCCCAGTATTAAGATCCATCTCCTTCAATATCTTGGCTAGTTTGTCCAACATCATTCTGATTTTGTTATTCTTATTGGAGGCGACGTTAATATGATCCTCAATCTGGAGGAAAAGAAAGGAGGGCTGTGATCCCTCTCCATGGAAGATCAGGCCTTCAAAGATACCATTTCCAACAAATCCCTTATTGACCTTATCCCTTATTGACAAAAGGGGAGGCGCACATCCCATTTCCAAACGACTATACCTCTTTCTTGTCACAAATAATATCCTTTCTTTCTTTGAAGTCATGGAAACTGTTTTTCTTCCTACTGCAAGCTCTGACCATTGGCTTATAGTCCTTTCCTGGAATAGTCTAGGTACAACCCTTTATCATCCTTTTGTATTTAAAAATTTATGGCTAAACCATGCTTCTCACAATAGTACTATGAAAGATTGGTGAGCCACTATGCATGTCACATGATGATCCAAAATGGTCATCATGCATCAAAAGCTTCAAATTCTTCGGTCCAACCTTTAGAAGTGGAATCATTGCACTTTCGACAACATTTTCAAGGACAAAGAATTCATACATAATAAACCGGAAAGTATGCAGCACATCATCATGGACACATGGTACACTGCTGAAATCAAAATCAAAGAAAATGACCTCCTAGACCGCCTCAACCAACGATGTGAATAGGAAGAAATTTTCTGGAAACAAAAGTCTAGAGTTGACTGGCTTAAAGAGGGTGAAATAAATACCACTTTCTTTCATAGATCCACTATCCAACACATAATGAGCAACCGAATTCTAAAGCTCAAAACTAAAGAAGGCACATTTTTGGAGGAGCACACTGATCTGGAAAAAGAGCTTTTGTGATTCTATAAAACTTTGCTCATTGAACCTGCTTCTTTGAAAGGTGAAGCCATAAATCAGGTCCTAACACATATCCCTTCCTTAATCACTGAGAATCATAATGATTCCCTTATGAAATTGATCTCCATGCAGGAAGTGGAAACAACTGCAAAACAAATGGCGAAAGGAAAAGCTACGTGTCTTGACGATTTTACCATCAATTTCTTTCACCAATGTTGGGATCTGTTAAAAACTGAAGTTTTAGATCTTGTTGAAGAATCAAGGAGGAAGCAATGGGTTCTCCCTGACCTCAACGCCACTCACCTCACTCTCATTCCTAAGGAATCTGGAGCAGATCATCCTGGTAAGTTTTGTCCCATCTCTCTTTGTAATGTCACTTATAAAATAATCTCTAAAGTTGTCGCTAATCTTTTGAATCCCCTTCTTCCCTTACTCATCTCACCTGAGCATTCTAGTTATGTGGAGGGTAGACAGATCCTGGATGGAATCATCATATCCCATGAAATTACCCATTCCTTGAAACATTCTAAAACACCTAGCATGCTCCTCAAGCTGGACCTCTCAAAAGCTTTTGATAAAATGAGTTGGGAGTACATTGAGAGAACTTTCCTTGTCTTTGGATTCTGTCAAACATGGACCAATTGGATTATGGATTTAATCTCCTCTACTTTTTATTCCATTCTTGTTAATGGAATTCCCTCCTACACTTTCTCCCCCTCCTGTGGGCTTAGACAAGGATATCCTCTTTCCCCCTTCCACTTCATTCTAATGTCTGAAGGATTGGGAAGAATTGTTAAAGCGACCATCTCCTCTAACTCTTTAAGAGTTATTTCTATTCATGGAGCTCCCCCCAATGTCTATCAGTAGTTTGTGGATGAAAACCTTCTCTTTTGACCATCCCTCAGTTCAAGAAGCGCACACTTTTAAATCCATATTGGACTTTTTTTCTAAAGATTTTGGAACCTCCATTAATCTGGCTAAGTCTCAAATCTTCTTCTATAACACTAGTCTCACCAGCCAACGAAATATTTCCAGAATTCTTAAGATTCCAGTGTCAACTTTTCCCTCAAAATATTTAGGTGCACAGCTCTTTGAATCCGTGATCAAGCATTCCTCATGGAAAGAACTTTTGGATAAATTGGAAACTCGCATTACCTCATGGACCTTTCACTCCTTAAATCTGCCCAGTCATCTAGTTCTTCTCAAATCTGTTCTGTAATCTATGCCTGTCTATCTTTTCTCTGTTTTATCTGCTCCTAAATGGGTTCTCAAGCAAATAAAAAAACTTCAAAAAACTTTCTCTAGGGTTGTGACAATAACAGGAAAATATGGTCCCTGGTAAGCTGGAAATAGGTATGCCTTCCAAAGGTTGAAGGGGGCCCCAGGATCAAAGATCCTAAAATTAATAATCAAGTTTTATCTACCAAGCTCTGGTGGAAATGGATATCCCAAAATCATTCACCCTGGACCCAACTTTGGAACTACAAGTATTGTCGAGATTGCACACCTGCCAATCTCATAAGATTTTATCAGGATCCTAGAAGCTCCTCGATTTGGAAAGTGGCCAACACCCAGAGAGTGCTTATTCAACAACACAGCTTCTGGGAAATAAGGGACGGAAACAATGCCTTCTTCTGGCATGACGCTTGGCGGAAACTCCCTAGCTTTAGCAACGCCTATACTCAGGAATACTTCCAAGTTTTTTTATAGATAAGTAACAATACGTCTGTGAAAGATCTTTGTACTAATGACATATATTCTCATTTTAGACAATGGAAAATTCCCAGTAGATGGAGACATCGCCTTGAGTCAAAACATTTGGAGTCTATTTAGTAGGACATTCAACAATGAAGGATTCATATTAAGCATGGCCCTGACATCATTAGATGGGTTTATAACAACACTGGCACCTATACATTCAAAGAGGCATATTGTCTTTCCATTGCTGATCGGAAGGAGCCTCCTCTCATCAATTGGAGGAAAATATGGAATCCAAATCTCTGGCCCAAGATCTCCACGTTTATATGGTTGTTATCCCACAAGCAAATTCTGACCTGGGATAATCTTCTCAAATGTGGCTTCAAGGGACCTTCATGTTGTGTTTTATGCAATACACACTCTGAATCCATTGACCATGTTCTATATTCATGCCCCTTTGCCAGTTTGTTATGGGACAAAGCCGCAGAAAATATACGACGTTCCAAGAGAGTAAAAGGCAACATTACTGAGACTCTTCAGCAATAGGATGAAAACCCCTTCCAAAGTTCAATTCTTAATCTTCTTTGGGAACTGATACCTGGATTCATTACTTGGAACATTTGGAAAGAAAGGAATATACGTATTTTTGTGTGCAAACAGAACACTCTGGAGGAAGCCTGGCGTATCATCAATAAAAACCTCCAGGAATATCTTTCCTCTAGGCTCTGGATTCCAACTAACTTTTCAATCTCTCCCCTTGAGCAACAACTAGTGGATAACTGGAATTTTCATCTAACCTCCCCCACCGAGATTTCAATGTCACCAAGAGTCAACATTACTAGTCGTATCCTTTGGACTCCCCCCACTGAGGGTGTCTATAAACTCAACTTCGATGGGGTGTCCAAAGGCAATCCTAGCATTGCTGGGTTTGGGGGTGTCATCAGAAACCATAAAGGGGAGATTATGCTGATCTATCATGGAAATATAGGCCATAACAATAATAATGCAGTAGAACTGGAGGGTCTTATCGAAGGTATTGGAATCGATGTTGAGAACAATCCCCCCCCAATAGCTGAAGGGGACTCTTAGATCATACTCTCAATGGCATCTAAAACAATGCATGGGTCTCAAACCTGTAAGCTCACTCCCAGTTGGAGATTGGAGCATTGTCTATCTCATCTTGACTCCCTTCTCTCGCACAATCAGGCCATCTCCTTTCACCATGTGAAATGGTTTTCCAACTCTTTAGTGGATTGTTTATCTAATGAAGGAGTTCTTTACCATTCATTTATGATGAAGGGAGGGATTAGTAGCTCCAATAACCCTAGTCTAGTTCACAAATTCCAGACTTTGGCATCAAAGGACTTCTCCACCCCGGATGCGGGTGCCATGTGTCCCATAGTCAGTGATCACGGCCTCGGGCGATGGGATGACATAGTGGCGAGGACACCACCTAGCATTAAAGGCCCACACCACCTATCAAGGTGGAACTTAACGTGCACCGATGACGAGTTCGAGGAGTTTTGTGTTGGCGATGATGGAGGATATGAGCATTTACACCCTACGTCTGAAGATGGCCCTGTGGTCACCTCGAGGGCTGGCAGAGTTGGGTTTACGTCGCGTCGGGTCCTGGAAGGGGCATCATCAACTTAACTCACCATTAATGGATTCTCGACTCTATTATGTTATCCCTTGGGTTATGGCTCTAACGAATTCAGTCTTGGGGCCTCATCTGTTGTATTGCTCCCATCCTTGGCCTACAACTCAGCAATACTGCTATGTTTCTGGTCCATCTGAGTGAGATGTCTTGCATACCGTTGTTTTTCTGGCCTATTCGTTGATACAAACACTACCAGGGTATATTGGCCTTATGGTCAAGTTTCACTAATGTTTAAACATGTCTCGTCAGTGTGGCACACCCCACATGGCTAGCAGTGGTAGAGGACACACTCAACGAGATTCACATCTGATACAAGAAGACAGTTATGCCAATGGGGTTTCCATGCCGGTGCATAATTTGATTGAAGAATGGGAAGGCAGGTTGATCAATGAAAATTTGGCTAGAGATATTGGAGGGGGACACCTTAATCACTACTGGATTGTCAAGAACATGATGGGATCCCTCATGGAGGAGATGGTTGGCACTTGGAACTACACTAGAAGCTTTGTTTTACAGGAAAATCTAATCTTATTGAACTCGAGACTCTGCTCAACAGGCGGGGCGCGACTGCAGCATGGAAGCAATTGGCTCTGGGTCTTTGTACGCTGGGAGAAGGAAGTAGCGGCAACGTCTCGATGACACCCATGGTTTCAGTGGATAAAATTTCGGTACCGGCTATGCCTCACTCATCGTCCATTCCATTTTCGGCACCTTCTACCATCACCCAGCTGCACCACAAACGTGTTCGTGACATTGAGGTACCGATTCGCAAAACCTCTCCTCTTCCTGTTAAGGAGTCCAAAACTTCGACTAATGAACAGTTCTATGGGGGTTGTCTGATCATTGAGAAGAACCCAAAGAACCCAGACCCTTAAGCTTGGAGTTGATGAAGATCTACAGCCTGTTAGGCTTACCTTAGTTTTTCTTGCTTGTTTATGATATTTTTTTTTATTTTAGTTTATAACCATGTTACTGTTTATGTGTATATATATGAAACTCATATGTACTGTGAAGTTTTGTACTTGGCCCCCATCCCTTGAATGTGTTATTTTGCTATGAACTGATTCGCTTACTATTTTTGATAGCTTGGGGTGGTAAGTTTAGATCACCCAACAATATGTCCAGGATACTTTTCTCTTGTAAATTTTTGTTTCCACTGGTTAATATAATGCATACTTACAAAAAAAATAACACACCATACTAACAAAATGATTTTTCAGATTGAAAAAAAAATTACTTAAAACCCATTATATTTTAGATTTGATCAAACTACATATAAAAAATGTGATGTTAAAATATTATTTTTTAAAAGCGTGATGTTAAATATTAATTTTCTTAGAAGATAGTGTTGTTCAGGAATAAACACCTTATAACCAAAGGTCTGGGGTTACCAAAGTACTCTTAAAACTTGCAGGCAATCAGCTTTAAAGTACAGAAAGGAAATAGGAAGATAGGATGGACTCACCCGATTCATGACGGTTGATCCAAGCTTTGTCTTCTCCCGCTCTGCTTCTCCTCCAAAGCTTTCAGGGATGTTTATCCTTCACCTGTAAAGAGCAAATCCTCCAAGTGCAAGCTTATACATGTATATAGGACAAGTTAGATAAACAGTATATAGAGTGCTTAATCATAAATATTCATCCAACCATGATACATGAAAGATATTGAACACACATTTGGAATAAGGATTCTCTTTATTAACAATAGTGAATGAGTTAAGGTTACAACCCAACGCCTGAAACAAGGACTCCTCTGCAACCAAAGGATTCTGAGTTCTGCTGCTCCAAAGACTTCTGAATAGATACCACCAGTATAACTTTGCTCTCCAAGTATGATTGATTAATGCCCTCCCAAAGGCCTTTATTTATACTTAGTGAAATAAGGCAGTTTCAAAGGTTGGGGAGGTTGAGACAGTTAAGATAGTTATTATTTAGGGCTTAACAAATCTCAAATAATCGCGATTTATTATTTTTAATGTCAAGGGAAGGCGTACGCGAGTATTGATACTGGCAACCCGCGTATGACACGCGAGTTTCTATAAGGGAAACCAGCGTACAGATCTGTACGCGGGTTGCAATGACAAATACTCGCGTACAGTACGCGGCATGCTATAGGAAAAGTCACGTATGTACACGGGTTGCTTATAGGCAAGGTCACATACAGTAATTGACATATTAAAAGGTAAAAATGGAAAGCTGGATGGATAGTGAATGTATTTCATAACATGCCCATCTATAGTGTTTTAGGAAACCTTCAATCCATAAATGTCCTTTTGTGTGCCAACATAGGAAATGTTGGCACTCGGACGGAGAAGTTCCATTTGGGTTGATAACAGATGCCCCCTAATGTGTGAGGTTAGAGGGAAGCGATGGCTGAAATACATTATAATCTTTATCTTTGGAGAACTCGGAAATCCAATGGAGCAGAGGTAGTACCTGAAACAAATACATAATAATGTCATATACAAAGTCACATCTGAGGATGCTATGTTCAACATACTGGAACACTAGCTCCTTTACAATATTTGAGTACACCACGTATATTACAAAGGTGGATCGAAGCCACAATATACAATAATGATGAGTCTTCAAAGATCTGGAAGCTATGTACATAAATGGAACATAATCTTGCGTAACTGAGTCCATAGATGAGGAACTAAGGTCTTCATAAGCAATCCCAAAGAACTAGTACAATCCAAGCCATGTGAATAAATGTAGGCTGAAGTCGAACATGGAACGGATTCAACAGTTTGTCAATCAAAGGAATTCACCAATGATGGAAGTGAATCCTGAGGTACTATCGTCAAAACTCTAGGTCTTCGTTGTCAGGAAGTACTGAAGCAGAACCATACTATGATAAGGAAGGCAATAGATCCTCCAACAGATCACAAGAGTGACTAGGAACTGGGCAAAGGAAGGGAGACACAAGAGATAACAGATATAACAATGATGGGATCAGGATAGAAATCAGATATTGAGTGAAGTCCTTGAACAGTGAGCACGCCACAAAGATGACCCAAGGCAGCTTTTAACTTTATAGATAGAACGACTAGACTTATCTATCATGTAGGAGACATGATCAGATTCCCCAGGTATAATGGACAAGAGGAGGAGTAATAAACTTGAAGTATTAGCTGAACTGAAAGTGAACACTAAGACATGGGTATCGAAAAAAACAGAGAGTGCTATGTTCAAGGATGACATGCTGCCACTTATTGAAAACAAGAGAAAACTTCTTCCTTACCTTCCCTGTTAAATTTTAACGAGTCCAGGAAAGTCAACTCGGATCTCTCTTCATTTTTTAACAAGCTTGAAGAGAAGAAAAAATAATGCTTGATAGTGTCACTGATTCGTGGATTTAATGAGCCCGAACTAGTACATGCTCAGCCGGTGTTTTCACATTTAGAGAGTCTAAAAACTCCAAAGAAGACTCCAGGGGGGTCCTTTTTCGTCCAATTTAGTCTCCTGAGGCCGGAAAAGTATAAAACATACCACAGAAGAACTCTCTTAACTTCCATAGAAGAAAAGGTGAATATTTTTCGTACTTAGTCAGGGAGGTCCGAAAAAGGTTAAATTACCACCTACCCAACGCTCCTTCAAAAGTAGCATAAATAGCTTGAGTTTTACGAGTGTGAAGGAAAGCAAGATCACTCGAAAAGATCCATTTGAGTACGAGAAATGGGGCTTACAACAATAAACTCGTTACTTTGTTCTTTAGTGTTTAACGAGCATGACAAAGACACAAAGTACACTTGAAATCTTTTTCATGTTTAGGTCCAGAGCACGAAAAAGAGAAAACTAAGCTCATACCGGGGATTCCTTTTTCGTAAATTTAGTCCCTCATGTCCGGAAAAATGATAAACCTATGCCTGAGAATACTCTTCTCAATTCCGAAGAAAAGAGAGTGTTCCTTTCTCGTATTATTCCACATGGTCCGAGAAAGAGATAACCTACCACCAATGTGGATGCCCATTCACATATTCTTAACGAGCCTGAACAAACAAGTTTACTCGGCAGTCAAGTCTATTTTGAGGAGTCAGACCTGGGCCTAAATAAACTCAATATCTTTCCCGTGAAGTTTTAACGAGTCCAGAAAAGTCAACTCGCGGCCTCCTTACTGTTTTTAACGATCTCGAAGGAGAGCAAAAAGAATGCTCTAAATGCGAGGAGACGAGTGTCATAGGCAGGCGAAACTAGTTACAAGCGCAAGGAACAGACCTATGCATAATGCAAGGAACATGAGCAGGATAAAGACACTCGGAGAACGTCTCCTCAAGGTAAAGGGTGTCAAGTTGCAAAGGAAAAATGATACAAGGCTTAGCGATGATGAGAACAAAGATGAGGGCTTATACAACAAGCTAAAAGCGTGGAAGCCGACATCAAGATCAAAAGCGCGAGCATGATACATGAAAATGCATTTACAGCAACAGTTGTGACTCCAACTAAGAATCCCGTCTCCAAGAAACAACAGCATCAAGATCATATTCAATAGAAAAGTTCTGATACAGGTCACTTTGGCAGAAACACATGCGACTTTGTTATCTTCTACAAAAGGTAGGAACAAACTTAGTATCATGGGAGTTGAAACATTCATAAGAAAAATCAAACACCTCAGGATCACTGACTTGCTGTTCGAAGGAAGAGTCAAAAGACTCAACAAGACCAACATAAGAAGAAAGGTTAGGCTTACTAGGCAAATCAGGGTTAGACTTAGTCACAACTGAACCAACATCCAAAAGAAGATCAGACTGTATCAAAGACTCTAGGAAGACTTCATCCGAAGGAAGGAGATCATCCAAGATAGGACACATGTCTAAATGTTCAAATGGATTGACAAAGTGGAGAGCAAGCTCCACAGTCTGTATAGGATGACTCACCTGGTCAACTGCTGGGACCAAGTCCCGAGAAGGTAAGCATGAAAACAGAAGCTGCTTCTCAGTAGCAATTGAACATAAAGGACATGAGGCCACATAGCTCACCTGTGGCAAGGAAGTGTCTATAGAAACACTCAGAATTAATAAAGGAAAAACCTGGTCTCTAGTTGGGTCAGGAGATGGATCAAGAAAATCCAACTGATCGATAGTGACAATTTCTTCGCCATGATTAAAGTACATCATACAGAATGTTGACACCACAGCTTGCATGGCATAGACATAATCATGTCCAAGGAGCATATTGAAGTCTAAGGGGTCTTCTATCACCATGAAGTCAACTAAGATGGTCTTCCCACCTAAAGTAACAGGTGTTTGAGCAAGAATTCCAAAGGCTATACAAGTTCTTCTATCAAACATCAGTAACTGACTAGCACTTGACAAAAGGCTAGGAGATCCCATGCCTCGCCAAGCACGAGCAGAAAAAATACTAACTGAGGCTCCTTCATCAACAATACAACGAGCAATCGTGTATGATTCGACTTTTACCTTTATCTGGAAAGGTGCATCAGAAGGAAGGCGCGGCTAAACTAGGATATCCCAATCAAAGGAAGCAATTCGAGAGCTTGGTGGGGGTTGATTCGAAGTGAGTTCAGTGCCCCCTTGTTCAGTAAGTTCTGAACTGGCAGTGAAGAAAATGTGACTAGTAGACACTTCACTCTCCAAAGGAAGAGTGGGATTGATTGACAATGGAATCGATTCAACTGCTTCATGAAAATCACTCTCTGAAGGGAGAGTGGGATTGACCAAAGATGACATTGTTTCAATCACATCAGGATCACTCTCCGAAATAAGAGTGGGATCAACCAAACCTGATATTTGTTCAACCACTTGATCAACCAAGGGTTGAGTAGGTTGTTGAGAAACTATAGGTTGTTCAGGAGAAGGAAATTCTTGAGTCTCGGACCACACTCTTCGCACCTCTGCGATAGCAGGGCACTGGTGAGTAAGATGATCTCCCTCACATAGCTTACAAGGGAACTTAAGTTTTCACTTCAAAAACCCAGTTTTCTCAACAGTGTCAACATGACTAGCAATGGATGACTGCTTTCTCTCAACATGATCTACAGAGGTTGAGAGTTTTCCCCCAGCATGACCACCAGAGGCTGGGTGACTGGCTTCAACCTGACTAAGAGAGGTTGGTTGTTGAAAGACTTCAGGATGTTCAAAAATGGGATGACCATGAAACCAAACTCTTCGTATCTCCACGATAGAAGGGCATTTATAAGTAAGGCGGTCTCCCTCACAAAGCTTACAAGGAAACTTGGGCTTGTGTTTTGAACGGGTAGTCTTTTCAACAGTGTCAACATGACTCGCAGTGGTTGACGGATTGTCTTCAGCATGAATCACAGAGGCTAAGAGATTGCCCCCAGCATGACCTACAGAGGCTGAGAGACTAGGTCCAACATGACCTATAGAGGTTGAACGGGTGCCCCCTTGCTTGTGTGCCCTCTTCCTTTTCCTCCTTCTTTTACTCCTTTTAAACTGTCGATTACTAGTATCAATACTTTCACTGCATGAAGTAGAAGGAGTAGGAGAATTAACTACAGGTGAAGGGGAAGCGATGTTTTGATGCCCTTGAAATAAAGAGCTTACTTGAGAAGCATCAAGAGCATTTAGGATGGTTGGAGTGGCAAACAACCACACTGGTAGCCCTAGGGTGAATCCAGGTAGATTCAGGGTGGCCATCAAGGGAACACCAACATTCCCCATGAGAGGAATAGTACAAGGTATTCCCAGCATGGGGATCTATTGGTTGGTGTTCAAAGGGGTGTTAGCCATAGTTTCAAACCAGGAGACAAAGTCTAAGGTTGATAGGAAACCAAAATTACAAAGCACACACCTGAAGGCACACTAAGTATAGACAAACCACACAGCACTCACTAAAAATTCCTAAATCCAAACAGACAAACAGGTATAAGATATGCTTTCCAGAAGAAAGCTAATAGACAGTTACTTGGCGTCCCTGTAGATGTTCTTAGGCACAAGCGGAGTAATCACCCACTGCCCTCCCACACCTTCTACCCAGGTTACCTTCCAAGTCCGTCCAAGGTCAACCAAAAATAGCCTTTCAGTGTACCTGTGTATGAACCCTAGATGTCAAAGAGACTAAAGGCTACCTTAACTATTTTAACAGTCTGGGAGGACAGTCGCAAGCCTGGCTCGTACGCATGGGCAGGGTAGCAAAGCTCGAAACCCTGTCTAAGACAGAATCCCCAGATGCGTAAAAACCTTGGTCTACGCTTTGATAAGGAATCAGAGGGTTATCTCCTTAGTCCAAGCCTCCACGCGGCCTCGTGCTTAACTCCCGTTTGAGAGGAGCTTCCTAGATACAATCAACGTAGAAAAGGGTTTACCTAGTGATTCGCCAACTACGTCTGAAATTTTAACACTTGTGGAGAGTGGAAACTCCCTAATCGACAAGTCTAGCTTAAGCTAGTTGGTGTATGACCCTATAAAATAAAACTTACTAATAATTTTTAAATTATATCATTTATTTTAAGGGTTGTTTTTAGTCAGGGGGTAAATGGAGTGAAACTTATGTGGTGTTTTGACTCAAAGTTGGAACAAAATGACTACACAAAGAGAACTGAAATGGAAAAAGCAAAACCTATTCTCTTCTTCTTTTTCAAATAGAAACTTGAAAGAAAGGAAATAGGAAGATAGGATGGACTCACCCGATTCACGAAGGTTGATCCAAGCTTTGTCTTCTCCTGCTCTGCTTCTCCTCCAAAGCTTTCAGGGATGTTTCTCCTTCACTTGTAAAGAGCAAATCCTCCAAGTGCAAGCTTATACATGTATATCAGACAAGTTAGATAAACAGTATATAGAGTGCTTAATCATAAATATTCATCCAACCATGATACATGAAAGATATTCAACACGCATTTGGAATAAGGATTCTCTTTATTAACAATAGTGAATGAGTTAAGGTTAAAACCCAACGTCTGAAACAAGGACTCCTCTGCAACCAAATGATTCTGAGTTTTGCTGCTCCAAAGACTTATGAATAGATACCACCAGCGTAACTTTGCTCTCCAAGTATGATTGATTAATTCCCTCCCCAAGACCTTTATTTATACTTAGTGAAATGAGGCAGTTTTGAAGGTTGGGGAGGTTGAGACAGTTAAGATAGTTATTATTTAGGGCTCAACAAATCTCAAATAATCGCGATTTATTATTTTTAATGTCAAGGGAAGGCGTACGCGAGTATTGATACTGGCAACCCGCGTATGACACGCGAGTTGCTATAAGGGAAACTCACGTACAGATTTGTACGCGGGTTGCAATGACAAATACTCGCGTACAGTACGCAACATGCTGTAGGAAAAGTCACGTATGTACGCGGGTTGCCTATAGACAAAGTCGCGTACAACAATTGACATATTAAAAATGTAAAAATGGCAAGCTGGATGGATAGTGAATGTATTTCATAACATGCCCATCTATAGTGTTTTAGGCAACCTTCAATCCACAAATGTCCTTTTGTGCGCCAACATAGAAAATGTCGACACTCGGACGGAGAAGTGCCATTTGGGTTGATAATAGATAGTAATAACACACCATACTAACAAAATGTTTTTTTAGAAGACTTTTCTTTTAGTAATTTAAATAAGTTTGGAAAGATCTTAATATACAAGAATAACAAAATTAAGAAGTTTAATAAAATTAAGTTTTTTTAATAAATTTAAAATAAAATATTATTATACAAGAATAATAAAATTAAATATTTTTTAATTTTAAAACAAGAAAATAATATAAATTATCATTAAAAAAGTTACAGGGATCTTAATATTATACCATATTAACAAAATTGAGAATATTTTTTAAATTTTAAAACTAAAATGAAAAATAATGTTGAAGTAATGGTATTCCTTTTTAAATAATAAAATGTGTTGTTATTATTATTATTTTTATAGTAATTTTAAAATAAAAATTATAATGTAATTTTTTTAAAATAATTATTATTTAATAATTTTGTTGAGTAGTTAATTTTTGTTAGTTTATTTAGTTAAAGTGTGGATCTTGTTATCAAGGTGACTAAGACTTCATTCTCATTAGGGGTGAACTAGTTGGGATGAGACACCCCAAAATCTAGATACGCTGATGATTGGTGTGGTCTAGGCCAAGTGCCATGGGCCATATATATGAAAGTAAATACACTCATCATTTGATATATCATCAAAATATATTTATTTTAAACTTGGATTTATTAACCATCACCAACATAGATCCATTTTAAACCTTGAACTATCAAGTATCACTAACATAGATCCATTTTAAACCTGGATGTGAAATCCTTATTTTATTTTATAGATTCATGATTTTTTTATATACTTTTCATAATTTTTTAATTTTATGAGCCTACATGGATTTTTTTAAATACATTTTTTTGATAAAGTTATTTTACATTAGAGCATCTTCCCCTCTAAAACACCTTACTCCTCTAGGTGCAATCATGCAAAAGTCCTAAACTTCTTAAAAAATCCAAGAAAAAAGAGTATAAACTAACAAATGTATTTTTATTAAAAAATAATAATAATCTATACATAATATAGTTTGTTAAAAAAATCCAAAAAACATAAAAAAATATTTACATCATATAGGAAAAAGACATATATCCAATTGAATCCAATACATCATTAATAATCTCCTCATTACCTTCCTCTTAAGTCGAGCTTATGCAATCATTAATCTCTATTTGGTCATATTTATTTGATGGTAGATATGTTTGTAAGTGATCAAGGAGTTTTTTTTTTTTCAGAAGAAAAAATACTAGACCTTGATATTCATAATTGAATCAAAGGACATCATATACAATCACCCTGCAACAGGCAGTCCAATCTACTGTGTAACATGACCACATTTGGGGGCCCCTCTAATCACTATAGAAGCAGTGATACATGCCATGCTGCCAAGAGCTTGTGCAAATAAGAGACATCAAGCCTACCAAGGGCAGGATTTTATCAACATTCCTGTAAACAGGTCAGAAGTTTTTGCTGTATTTCAAGATCGGACATGACCATGAAGCTTACTAGTCCTGAGCATAGCAAGAAGGCTGTGAGTCTCTTCAATGTTAGCTAGGATCCTGAAGAACATAAACAACATAATCCGTGCCAAAAAGAGAGAAGGGACTGAGTCCCGTCACTAAGCTTAAAAAAGTTGATAGTTCCCATGATCATGATCATTCCATCCAAAGATTTAGAAAAGTTCCTGAAACCAGGATCTAACAATAAAGCCTTTTTTGAGAGACAGTAAGCCTGCTAGTTATGCTCACGATAAATATGCGTGATGGTCATAGGAGGAATACTTTGCAGCATGGATCTAATGTCCTCACACCATTGACTCAGATATGGAGAGTTTAGTGATGTAGTCTTGTTTGCCCAAGAAATAATGACAAGGGAATCATTGTATATAGTAAGGAGAGGGATCCCCAAATGTTTGGTCACTGCAAGAAGAGCCCAAAGTGCCAGGAGCTCAGATCTGGTATTTGTACTTCTGCCACAGCCCAACATGAAGTTAATTAAATGAGAGTCACTCAAAAGGAGCACAAATCCTGCACCCCCAAGGTTCCCAGCAACTGCCCCATCAAAGAAGCCACAAGGGTAGTAGAGCTGTGGACTAGAGCCAATACTTTTGAATTTTTTCTTCTTTTTTGGTACAGGATAAAGATGCATTAGTGCTTCAATTTGATGAAGGATAGAGTATACAGAGGGTTGTTTATTGTAAAAAATACAACAGTTCCTTAGCTTCCAAATACTCCAGAAAAAGAAAAGGGGCATATAGCTTATGGCAGAGCCAACAGGAATGCTTTTGAACCAGAGTTCTAGGAAAGACCTGACAAAGCAATTATTTATGGAGGGTATTCCATAATGATCGCAGAAAACTGAATAGACTCGTTTAGAGAAGGTGCAATCGATGAACAGATGTAGGATCGAATCTTCTCCCATCCTGCAGAGAATACAAAAACTCGGACCCTGTCTACCACAACATTGGAGATTATCCCAAGTTAACACCCAATTCTTTACCAGTAACCAGATGAAACATCTGATTTTTGCTGGAATGTTAAATTTCCAGAGAAGGTCCAGCACTATGGACAGATCAAGAGAACGGTTTTGAAAATGATGAATAATGCTTTCATACCCAAGTGCCGCAGTGAGTTCACCTACATAATTATTGTAAGACCATAATAAAGAATCTTTTTTATCAGAGAGTCTTATTTTGCCATACTCGAGCCCAGAAGTAAAATTGTTCCAAAGTAATTTCCAATCGCCACCCAAATCCAGTTCATCTGCAATGAACCAATAGCACTGTGCATCCGAGGAGTGATTTCTTGCTTGATCCAACGTTGATATGCCATAATCCTCTAGGTAATACTGTAGTTCTTGAGGAAGAGTAAAAGGAGAGCCGATACCTACAATCGGATCAGAGCCCACACGAATAGCCTCACCATTTCCAACCTGCCAGGTGAGACCATTGCCCAGCCAAGATAAGGTATGAATAAATCCTTTTCATATCACTGATACACCCCTTACAAACAAAACTTTTTTGCGGATCCAGGACACCATTGAGATTTTTTTTAGATATTTCTCAGTTAGAAGATTATACCATATCCCATTCCCATTTATGGCTAACCAAAAGCATTTGAGGCGTAAAGAAAGACTGAACCATCCCAAATGTTTGATACCCCAGCCACCGAGAGAAGTCGGTTTAGATAGACACATCCAGTCTGCAAGATGGTACATTTTGTTGTCCACAGATGAGCCCCACAAGAATGAAAAGATTAGACTTCTAAGTTTATCGAGTATGGATTTAGGAACAGGAACCAGAGCCATCCAGTAGACAGGAAAACTAATAAGGACCGCTTTAATCAGGACAAGTCCTCCCTCAATAGACAGTAGTCGAAAGGTCCAATGCTGAATTCTGTTTTCAAATTTGTTAATAAGCCAATGCCAATCTTTAACCAAATACCCAAGGGGCTTTAAAAAGTAGCCGAGGTAATTAAAACCGGAGGATATGTGCTCAAATTTAAAAGAGAGGGAGCGAGAGATCCTGTTCAATAACCCTTCCTCCACATTGTTGAACAAAAAACAAGATTTATCCATGTTGATACACATACTTGAAGCAACACATAATGTATCCAATAAAACTTTAAAAGCAACCCACTCCTCGTATGTGCCAGTGCCAAACATAATCACATCGTCGACAAAAAGAAGGTGTGTGAGGGCGAGCTGGGAAGAGATCTTGATACCCTCGATCTTCCCATTGTTATGTGCATCCTTAATTAAGAGACTGAGCCCTTCAATGACAAGTATAAACAATAATGGGGACTAAGGACAGCCCTGCCTGATGCCACGGGAGTTATAATGCATACTATATCATTTTTAATTAACCTTATGTAAAACTATATTTAACATTATGGTTTCCATGTCCGATTTGAAATTTGTTGAGTGTGGAATTTAATTTGTTGAGAAAACGTAAACCTTTAATAATCATAACCTAAATCCTTTTCTTGTTAATATACTAAGTTTTAAGTTTGTTTTTTATTTCTTTTTAAGGATATACTAACAGTTGGTTAGCCAAATTTTATCGACTTGTAATTATTTGCTTTTTGCTTTTTCATATATAAAGTTTTGTAAATTTAATAATTAATTTAAAAAAAAAATTTAAATATTGTTTTTTTTAATATAATATTTTGATTTTTTAATTGATAGGGTATATTTTTTATGGGAATTAACAAAGAATCTGGCTTCCAATTAGCAAGGAATTAGCATAGATTTATTTCAACAAAAGATTTACCAAGCGTAAAAAGAAGATATAACCCCCTTTTTAAATTATAAAAGTTGATAAATCATTTTAATTTATCTAATTACATCGAAGACGTTCTTCTCTTAGGTACGTTTTTTCGCCACCGTGGTGAAAACGGTCGTCCCTTCCACGAATTGTTTGTTGTCGCATGTCATTTTGTTTGCCCAATCAATGTTTGCCACATGCCTCTATGCCTTGACATTTCTCCAGAGAGCGGCGACTGCGACGACTATGTATGCGAATCGGACATCCGTAATCTACGATCACGGAGGCCTTCGTTTTACCTGAGCTCAGACCTCGAATCGTTGCAGACTTGTGGCATCGTCTCTCGTTAATTCTCTCCACATACAGAAAGGAGCCGTGGTCTCAGTTTTTGCGCCCAATGTTATTGCTCTGTATGAGACTCATTTCATCGTTCCCAACGATACAGAGCTCTGTATCTTCCCTTTGCACCATATTGTCTTAAAATAACGTTCTCCCAGTTTCAAATTTCCCTTCCCAGGCGTCCCTGACATTGACTGCCTCAACCGCTTTAGGTCCAGCAAGCATAACGATGACTAAAATAACAATTCGTTCTCCATGAGTTTCCTCTAACAATGAGCATTCCTGGTGATCCTGGTCATTCCTGTAGTTTCTTCTTATGTTAATATATATCTCATAATGCTACAATCGCCCAATATTTACGAGATGGATTTATTCATCTGCGGTTTCTTCTCTAATAACATTAATAATATCTGTTGGATAATGTGTATTGCTCTGTATCAGTGAAAGAATTGGCAAAGAATGACTATACACTTATGTAGGAAAACCACGCCCTACTGCTCTGTATCAATGAAAAAATTGGCAAATAATGACTATACACTTATGAGGAGGACAACACCTGGATCTCATTCTTATTTATTATGCCGATGGCTACTCGTTCAATCCTCCCGAGCCATACATACATATTACAATGGTTCAATACATATATATATTGTACTAATTTGACAATCTACTTAATAAGAAAAATTGAACCAAAACCTCTTACCTTTAACAAATGGATGGAGAGGAGGGAGTATGGCCTGCAAGCATGAGGGATCAACAATGGTGTGTAGTTAGAAGAGGATGTGCATTGGGGATATGGAGATGAGTGTTACAACAAGGGATGGGGACAGAATGAGTAAATGTGCATGAGCTTAATGGAGTTTGGACTCTGGAGGAGCATTGAGGGAGCGGACTGTGGAGTGAGATGTGTGTGGTAGTGGCGTGAAGCAATGGGCAGCAATGGAGAAAGGAATTTTGGTAGTGTAGGAACTTGTTGGGAGCAGTGTGAGAGATCTGTGAATGGGAGATGGGATAGATCTGAGTTTAATGCATAGGAGGGAGTGCGATTGGCAAGGGGAATGGGATGGCAAGTGAATTATGGGTGTGTATTGGGATTTGGAGCAGTGAGCGGCGAGAGCAGGAGAGGAGTTGCATGGAAGCATTAGAACAAAAGGGAATTGTGAGGAGGGAGCGCAGGTGTGAGGCTTGTGGAGAGCGTAGGCGCTATCCAGCCAGGCCGTCAATGTCAGGGACACCAGGGAAGGGAAATTTGAAACTGGGAGAACATTATTTTAAGACAAAATGGAGGAAAGGGAAGATACAGAGCTGTATCTTCTCCAATAACCTTAATAATATCTGTTGAATAATGTGTACTGCTCTGTATATCTCAATTTCACAGCACCAGATTATGGTATGATACCACAGATTATCTTTTTAAAATGATCCTATCCAATCCACAACTATCCTGTCATGATCCAATAAGAAGTATCTTTAAAAAATGATCCAATCCACAACTATCCTGTCATGATCCAATATTATGAAATCTCCTGAAGAAAGTTGGATACGATACAGTCTGGTTAATCAGTTCTAAAAATTTACTACCAAATATGTGTGCGCCAGTTATTAACCTGTGTAACATGTTAACAGATGTCTTCTTCAAACCAATGGCAGAGATTATGGATGGAGGATTAACATGTTAAACAATTAATGGATGGATGGACTAACACATCACTGCGACATCCCTAATTTGAGTGGAGGGCATAAGAAACACACGCATCGCTTTAAGTTTAAATATCTTTCATGGATTTTAAACATGAGGTTTGTGGCTGCAATCAATTCTAAAGGTCATGGCAATGAATCAGCCTATAAAGATGATTCAAATATTTGAAACTAGAGAAGAACACAAAAAATATGATTAAAATACATAGTTATTACCATAAAGATTGTCATAAAAAGGCATTAACTAAGACGAAACTTGAAATTCCTAAGAAATCCATTCCATTCCAACCCAGACGAAGGTAAGATACATAACCTACATTACGGTGGAAAGGGAAGATACAGAACCTACATTACCCTAATAAATATCCACTAAATAACATGTATTGCTCTATATACTTCAACTCCGCAACTCTAGATCTAACGGTAAGATTTGGAGAGAAATACCTGTGACGATGGACCTGGCCCTTAGCTATTACAGCTCCATAGCATTCTTAATTCCTGCATCAAAATTCAAATTCAAAAACAATAACCTGCCATTCATTACCCAATATTTCTTAATTTTCATAGAATTCTCAAATTCAACCTACAATTTGTATTCCTATTCTAAGAAAACCATGAATATATAAATATAAAAAGATAAAAACATACCTGTGATGAAATTGACCCTTGGCAACATCTTTCATTCCTGCTTTGAAATTCAAATTCAAATTCAACCTCCTTTGCCACAAGCAAGCTGAAACAATACAAAAACACAGACAAACAAACAAAACAAACAACACAGAGACAAACAAACAAAACGGACCACAAACCACAGAAACAAAGACTCGAACAAATTACACCTATTTACTTAAGCATAGATGAATAATATATCTTAATGTATTTATATTTATGTGTTTCTTTAAATTGATATATTATACATTTTATATTTTATAAAAGATGAAAATACCCTATTTATTTCTTTAATTATATGAAAAATTACATGTCTTCCGTTTTCTATATTGAGGAATTAGTGAAGGTAAGAGTAACCATTTGATATAGGAATTGATATTTTATAAAAACTTAAAAAAAATATTTGTTTAAATTTAATTATAATTTTTTTTTTTGGAGAATCTTAGTATATTAAATTTAAGTGTGAATTTTTATTTAAGAACTAGAATAAGATAATGCATGTGGAAAATCTTATTATGGTTAGTAATTAATAATATTGAAAATTAAATCTAAATATAATGATGGTTTGTGTTATTGGTGAAAAATGTTAATAAATTTGTGTGACAAAATCTTTTTATGAAAAAATTATATATGTGACAAGGTCTTTTAAAAGTATTTAATAGTTTTTTATTTGTAATATGACCATTTGAAAGAAGAATTTTATTTCAATATTTCTTTAATAGGAAAACCTAATAAAAGTGCAAGTCCTTTGTGTTTGACCTATGGTAAATAGATGTTTTTAATAGTAATTGAAGTCTACTTGGTTGAAAGTTGGAGTTTAGTATATTGTAGTGGAAGGTTTACCTTTGAGTTTTGTTTGCTTCAAATTTGTGGTGACGCAAGATTGCATCTCAGTTAAAAATTAGGGTTAATTAATATTTTAAGCTAAATACTTGTGTGTAGTGGTTGAATAAAATAGACTATGGCATGCTAAGATTGTTGTGCAACCTTATCCAATAAATCCTACCTCTGTAACCCACTCACTAATTTAAACCTCCATCTTAATACAAGCTTAATCACCATAATTTGTGGATAGACCACATTCTTGTTATTCAAATCAAATCAAATCTTATTTTAAGAGGCTTTTTAAAGATATATATTTTCAAAACTTTCAAACATTCATTTACAAAAATTAGTTTTTAATCATAAATCTAATTTTAAGCTTTGCTTCTACTATATTTTAGTTACAAAATAATTTATATTTAGTATTTTTTTACTAACTAAATTACAACTATTTATTAGTACAAAGGATATATATTCTATATTTTGTGTTTTAAAATTAACTAGATTATCAACTTTTGTCAACACAAATAATATCACTTTTTATTTGTATTGACAAAATAAAAACAATTTGAAGATTTCACTTTCAATTTGGACGGCATTTGTCTTTGAAGTGGAATTTTTATAAATGATAAAGTAGAAGGTGTGTATGTGCGCACACACACACACACACACACACACACATATATATATATCAAATTTCATTCAAATAAATTTTGAGATGTAATAAGTTGTAAAGTACAATAAGCACATGATGAAGGAAGACTAATTTTGAGAGGTCCAAAAAAAAGAAAAAAGTTATTTAAAAATAGATTGATCACATTGTAAAAGTTTGGGAAGTGAGCCCTCTCTTAAATTTATGACAATTATATGCATCACCCATAATTGTTTGAGTGATAGTGAGTTATCGTTTGTTTAATGATCTTGTTTGTACATAACAAAAAAATCCATGCATATTGGACATTGACAAATTATTAAGGGTGACTAACTTATTGTGAACTGTCCTTGGGAAGCTACATTTCTTAGAGTACAACACCATTAAAAAAAATAGTCCCTAGGCATTGTAAAGACACTTATTATAAAGGAAGAGAAAATGTTGGATGAGGAAATGATAAAAAGGAAGATACAACATCCCTAACGAGGAAAAAGCCTCGAAGCAAATGCTATTCATTTTGTGGTAAAGGGAATTTTCTTTTGAGGATTTTGGTTATGTTTAGAGAATAAACCACCAAATTGTGTATGACATTACACAAAAAAATGTTGTTTCTAATAATCAAGTATATTTTCAATCATAGGATATAATTATGTCTCTACCAAAATTTCACAATATGAATATTTACGAAATAAAAATGTGCATTACTTTTATTATACGATTATGTTAACTTGAAATGGGGTAAGAATTATGTTAAATTAACATAATATCAAAAAAAAATGTCAACGTTGCATAAGTTGAATCTATATTTTTTTATTAAAATTATCATTCAAATTTATGATCAAAATTAAAGTTTTTTTTTCTTCGACGTTATTTTGCACCTTTTTGGGGCAATTGCTAGTTAAGTCGATTTTAATTACGCCAAAGGCGTTTTTTAAGGAGATGTTCTTCTAGTGCCCTTTGTCGTCTGTCATTAACCAACCTATGAGAAGCCACCGCCCATTCCTCTGTTAGTAGTAGTTGATGTCATAATGAATGCAGTTGATACGTGGTAAAAGTTCCTACGATAGTCTCCGCCCACACACGGTATCTTTGTGTTCCATTTCACTTTAAGAAGAATAAACCATGCAAAGATGAACCAATGGCTATGGCTCATGAACTAGACATTCTCCTGCCTACATGCAACCTTAGTCAGCCGCACATCCATCCTGCCTGGAACCTGAACCACTTGCTTGCTTAAGTTGTACTCTTCCGAAGTGCATCTACAGCCCACATAGTTTAAGAAAGCGCATCCACCGTCGACACGACCAAGACGGTAGAGCCATCCAAGTATGTTTAGGAGCTCTAGGTGTGTGGATAAATGCATTAGTAAAAAGTTACTTGCTCTTAAGGAGCTATCAGCCTGTCACCAGAGAGCATATTTAAGAAACACAATGGAATTAGCTTACTAATTGCCATGTAATTGCTGTGACCTCTGATTACTAAGCATGATATTACTATGTAAATCACAACTTAACTAGTAGTACGAGCTGTTATATCCAGGGCATGTATAACTAGACTGGTGTTCATAAAATGGCTAGAGTATGAGTTAAATGGCGGGAATATACTTGATCAGATCGACTGCCCTTGTATTCTCTGCAAAATTCAAGAGCCATAAAAATCAGATTAAAAACATATACCATGAAAAGCAAGTTTAGCAGCAGTGGTGCATGTTTTTTATTCACAGAGGGTTGTATCTTGCATGTTATTGGGGGTGTAAATGAAAAGTCATTTGATTTTTCAATCGTGCACAACCCCAACCATTCCATGTTCCAGACTAGGACGTATTCGGGACGCCATGGCAGGGACAAAGGGGTTTTCTAAATACACAATATTGGCTCTACATAAAGGACAATTCGCATGTGACCTTAGCCAAACATCAATGCAGTTGATATGGACTGCATGGATGCATTTGGGAAGAATCCTGAGAGCCTCATTTTGGTGAAGCTCAACCAGACAAACTGTACACTCCATGTTGTCTATGAGCTTCTCTACTTTAGTGAAGAATCTGCACAGAGGAATGGATCTAATCACAGCTTCATCCAGGCCATATCATTGAGTAATTATCTACTAGCCTTCTGGGTCTTTGTTTCATATTGGGACGTGAGATGTGGAATGGAGGGGACTAAAGATTATATCTAGTTAGTAAGATAGCTAATTACTCTGCTTGGGATGAAGATGTTGTGCTCTTTTTGTGAATGAAGGTGCCGCCTCCCTTAGAATATGTTGACTGGTGGGGATTGAACATAAAGGTGACTACTTGGTAATGCATATTGAAAGGGAATGCGGGAATGACGAGGATGCAAACTGAATGGGCGTAATGTGTGGATGTGGGATGCATGCGGTAAAGGTAAAATGGTAATGGGGGTAATGTGTTTTGGGTCTATCGTAATGGGGGAATCCCTCCAGTGAATAAGCATCGACTTGTATATTCTCTTCAGAATCCAAACTCCTACATCTGCTCCTGAAAAAAAAGGTCTCCATCAAGAAGCTTTGCAATACTTGGCAAAAATCGTGTAGTAACTTACCACCAGTAAAGCGTTGCCTAGTACTAGAACAATGGCTATCAAGGCAGGACTGATGATGGTGGTGGCGTAGTTGTGGTCCATGGGTCCTTTACTTATGGCTGCATCTGGTGAGACTCCCCATCCAAACTCATATGTACCTGCTGAAATTTCCGTTGGACGGGATTTCTTCGGAGGCAAACGCATGGCGAATTTCTTTAACTGATCTACTTCAAACCTATAAATTTGTTGAAAATACATAGATGTAATTAGTTAGAATGAAGGATAATAAACCCACTGAATTCTATAAACACATATCTGGTTATATTATACCAATGCCGAACTTGATAGCGTTCCCTATGTCAGGATCCTTTTCCGTGGAGAGATCTATGCATTTGGCATTTTCATTTCCGATCAGAAACCTGTTATAGTCCATTGACAGAGTGGTCTTACCAGTTCCTATGAAGAGAAATATTGAATATTGAAGCGTCACGTGGAGGAAAAGGGAATATATATATATATATATAGACATATTTTTGCCTATTTTAAGCTTGGTCTCTTCTTCATAAATGATGACCAAATATCAAATAATACCCATCGACCTTACATAATACTTATCTAGGCCTTATACTTATCTGGGATGGGGCTTGTGATCAAGAACAAATAAAATGGGAGAATGGCAGTAATTAATACTTACATGTTGTGAACAAAGATAGCGTGATATGATCTTGCTAGGCAATTATGACTTTGATTCGGTGCTCAGGATCTCAATTCAAAAACTAATCATTTACATAACGTGTCATTCTCAAAATACACCCTCCATCAAATCCATCATATATAACCAAAAAAGAAATAAAAAAATCTTTTAGTTTTCCCTTTGAATTTATTTTCAATGAAAATAGTAGTCCATCTTTTCGAGAGAATTGAGATAGACTATATCCCTCTCTATGTTGACCAGGAATGTGCTCATCCATCTCGATATTAAGATATCCTCTGTATAAAACAACCAAACAAAGCAGGAAAATGCACAATCAAATTTCAAAACCCTATTCAGCACCGAATTCATCAACAATCACCACCCCCCACTTAAACTTAAAACGCCTATATACTTACTCGTCTCGCCACACTTCTTTCCCGTTGTCTCATCCTTAACAACACACTTATCTATGGGAGAACGCCCAGTTTTAGCTCTGAAAGTGTTGTAAGAGCACCAACAGATGTAATTAATGACCCTTTCTCATTTATAATGCCTTAGTGATATAACTCTAGAAAATTCAAATTGACACAACAAAGCCAAGTAAAAAAAATCAAAATATTTTAAAAAAATATTTAAAATCTAGTATACTTGTATTGGGAGAGACATTTAATTCATAAACATAAATATAATAACCTTAGAGAAAACTTTCCTCCATCATTGAAAATTTGCTTGTCCAACAATGAAATATTGTTAAAAAATTGAATATTTTTCATCTGCATAGACGTATATCAAATCAGCATAACATCAAAATTTGCAAACGAAATTTAATCCCTCAAATCTATGGCAAAACACATGAACAAAACCCTATCCATTTTCCAAAAATAAAAATAAAGAAAAACAATACATACACAAGATTAAATCCAATGACTTTTGAAGCCTCTTCATATAGCTCTAGAAGATTAAGAGTCACACAACAAAGCTTAGTCAAAGAGCACCAAAAAGATATCATGCAACATTCCAATGCTTTAGAGTTACCAAGAGAAAATTGTCTTCAAACATCTAAAATCCCGAGAGAAAATTGTCTTCCAACATCTAAAATCCAGTCGCTCAGCAATGAAATATATTATTCAAACCTTGAACATTTTCATCTACATAAACATATCTTATGATAATGAAAGCTGCAAATCAAAACAACATAACATATTATTCAAAACCTTGAACATTTTCATGTACATAAACATATCTTATGATAATGAACGTTGCAAATCAAAACAACATAAAATTTAAACTTTGACAGAAAATTAAACCCTCAAATCCAGTACAAAATACAACACCAAAACGCACACATTAAAAAAAAACTAAATAGCCAAAAGAAAATCAGACATGAGATCAAATCCAATGGTCTCTATATCTACCCATATAAATCTCCATCTGTACAAAGCTTAAATACATGAACAAAAGATTAAAATGTATCCCATGAGATTCACACAGAGACCAATCTCTACAATACTTAAGCACGAGATCAAACATCATGTCGTTTTAGTTGTTGTAATAAAATTCCATCACAAAACACTATAACAAATGTCAAACTCCGGAAATAAATGCTAACCAGCTGGTGAATGGTTGTGGCCAAATTAATGATGTCCTGCAGCTGGTCTTTAAACACTTGAAGAAGCCAGAATCCGGATTATAATGACACGTGTAAAGGATGTGTAGTGGATTCCATAACTTTTCCAGATACGCAGGCTGAATCATTCATAAACATTGTAATTGTAAATATTGGACTCTTTTCATTGCATTGTTCAATGCTTGTGTTGTTGAAATTTTTGTTTCCACAACTTCTGTGTTCTGTTGGTCCTACCCAATAAGTGACAAATTTATATTTTCATTATTAATCCTTTTGTTTTCCATTAAAAATTGCTTTTAAATATGTCCAATAATGTGAGTTTGGTTGGTGCATCACTGCTTTCGCACCAAGTATCACACATTTTTAATTAATTGCAAATGTCGGTGCCACGTGGATACCCATAAAACTTGTAGTTTGATCAACTGCCATGGAGGTAAGGAGATTTATTTTAGTAGCACTCTTGCTTTTTTCTTTCAGTAGAAGACATTGAAGTAAACAATTATTATTTACTTATGGTTATTAGTGACCTCATCGTAAAACTCCATGATTTTGCTTATCTAAAACAAATTTTCTTACATATGGCTCATATAAAACTCTTTCTCTTAGTTGGCATAGTGCTCATATGTAGTTGAGTGCTTACTGTTAAATTATGGTGCTTGTCCTCTTGAAAAATAAACCTGCTAGGAAGTTCCTTCACGCCTACGTCACTCAAATATTTCACGGTTTTGAAGCTCAAACTATACCGTTTATTTACCTCTTCATCCCTATCCTCTCTTCCAAATCACAGGAAATGGGGGCCATTGAATATCAACAATGGATAATTAAAATTAAAAGGAGAGAAATGTCGACGCGGGCATACTTAAAGATGAGGAATTACCCATAGATTGGTTTTTTAAACTTTTTCTTGGGTTTAGTGCTCCATCATTATATAAAGCGGGGTGCAAAAATAACTTCAACCATTTAAAGGCTAAGTTGAAACCATGATCACATCAGATCTGTACCTGGGGGGTGAATGGGATGAACAATGGTGTGCATATGTCAAAGGCTTGACTCACGGTGGTATAAGGATTGGGATTTCTGAAGACACACTTCTTTGGATGTATGACAAACAGTTGGGAATGGTGACAGCTAAAAGAGCATATGATCTTATAGTCTCTGAACAACGGACGATCATGGCCAATGATTTCCTTTTGAAGATTTGGCACCTAAATATTCCACAAAAAATGAAGTGTTTTATCTGGCTGACTTGTAATCTGAAAATTAACACTTGGGATACTTTGTGCAAGAAAGGTTGGCACAGTCCCAATAGGTGTTGTTTATGCAAAGTAGATGCTGAAACAGTTGAACACCTTTTTGTTGGTTGCTCCTTCATGCAGAAGCTGATACTGGGTCTCAATAGACTTTTTGATGTTCATCTGCATTGGTCTGCTCCATCCCTTATGGAAAATCTTATTAGCTGGGTATCAAATGGTGGAAGCCTCCAATACCTGCCTCTTTTTTTCATCTGGAATATCTGGAAGGCTAGGAACCGTAATTTATTTGAAGATCTGGATCCTAACATTGCCAGTCTATGTCATAATATCCTTAATGAGGTAATATCTTATAAGGTCCCGCAGAAATCAAGGCATAAAATTCGTGACATTGGAGATCCTCCTGATGCGAAATTTCCTATGGTTTTCTTTGATGGAGCCACGACAAACTTCATTAGAGGAGCAGGTATATGTATTTGGTTAAATGATCACCACTTTTTTGCTATTAAACTTGGATGTGGGAGCAATACAAATACTAGAGTAGAACTTTTAGCACTCTGGGCATCTTTACTGGTCGCCAAAGATATTGGGCTGCCATACTTACATATCTTTGGCGACTCCTTGGTGATTATAAATTGGGCAAAGGGTGAATCCAATCTTGACATGGTGAACCTTGAGGCTTGGTGCTACAACACCAGATTACTCATGTCCTCATTCACCTGGGTGGATTTCAGTGATGTCTATAGGGAACATAACAAGAGGGCAAACATCTTATCCAAGGAAGGGCTGTGTATGGCTCCTGGTCATCTCTTACTTACTGAATCTTATGATAATGAGTATACTGGGGAAGTCTCACTCCAACTTTTTTAGAATTTTGCTCATTCTATCTCAGATATTTACATCATGGACTTTTTTGAGTTATTTCTGGTTATGCTGAGCAGCAGTAACAAGAATTTTGAGAGTTACTTGCCTACTTTGGATAAGATCTCTGGGCTCTTGTTATGTCCTTTATGGACATTCTCCGACTGATGATTATATTGCACACTTATGAGAGGTCCTATACATGTATTGATGCCCAGGTGTTGATAGTATGTTTCTCATCATGGGTTTAGTTAATATTCTGATTTGTACTGTATTGAGATGTGGTATTACTGTTACTGTTAGACCCATTGGGGTATTGACAGTATTGTTTGATGATGTACCGGGTTACCTTTGATTCAATAGAATATTAAGGAACTATTTTTTTCAACTGAAAAAAAAATAAAAAAATAAAAACCATGATCACATGTGAGTCCTTAATTCACATTATCTTTGTAGCTTAGTTGGTCCACGTTACATCTTCATAAAAATTTAAAAGTTTAGATATTATCTTTGTAGCTTAGTTGGTCCACGTTATATCTTCATAAAAGTTTAAAAGTTTAGATGTTAAAGATTTAGGTAAAATCTATGGTCCTTCAATCACAAGCTTTTAATTTTCAACCCACAATTAGATAAAATATGGGTTTGAAACATATGTCTAACACTTACATTCTCAATAGAAGGCCCATGCCATATATACAGGGATGGGACAAAGATCTTTACAAGGCCTATGCTATATTGATGTTTGATTTTTAACCGAGTATAAGCTTGGAATAGAAAATTTGATATTCACATTGTACCTTTAAGTCATTATAAGCCTCGATAAACAAGTTTGGGATTGAAAGTTACAAAATTTTTGTTGTCTAAATTATCTATACTCAATAAGAATCCAAATATTAAATGAAGTATTAGCTCAAAACACAAATGTGAACACTCATGTTCTATTGTGGTTCAAGTTGTTCACACTGTACCTCATATTGTCATGAAATGTATGAACAAAGACCTCGATCATCAAAGATTATGGAAAATTCATAAACTTGATTTACTTGATCATATGTAAATCTCACTACTAGTGTTTGGAATTTTCCAATGTCCAATTCAATATATCATTTTAATGATTTTGACCATACTTAAACATATTTAATTGTACTTCTTTTTTTCCAATTAAAACCTTATAGGGAAACTCAATGGATGCTTCCCCACATTTGTGATTCAAGAAGTAAAGGGAAACCCAATGGACACTTCTTTTTTTTCCAATGAAAACCTTATAGGGAAACCCAATGGATGCTTCCCCATGCTCTTACTCTGGTTGAAGATGTCCACATTGTACCTCATATAGTCATGAAATGCATGAACAAAAGCCTTGATCATCAAGGCCTATGAAAAATCCATGAACTTGATTTTCTTGATCATATGTAAATATCAAGATGGCTTGGGCATTGACTATCCATAAATCCCAAGGATTAACATTAACAAGCTCAACCATTGACATTGGTAACAAGGATTGACCTTAAAGGCAATGTCACACACTACAACATTAGAAGGAATCCGAATTGCAAAGATGAAGGACACTTCATATATGCCACACTTCAGAAAAAGAAAGAGGGGCGCCTTCATTCTCTGTCCCTTTCACACTTAAAATTGCAACCCTCAATCCCTGCACTCCCCCTACCAATGAAAATGCCAATGTTGATTGACAGTATAATTAGAGTCAAACTTGATCACTACCTAGCCTTTTTTACTCACATAAGTATACTTTATCGTATGACAATTTAATGTACAGTTCATTTGACTTGTTATTGATTACATGGGTTTCTAATTTCTTACTAGTACTTGCAATTTAGAATTATCCTTTCAATTTCATCAATTACTATAGTACTTGCAAAAGAGTTATCCTTTCAATTTCATTGATTACTACACCTACCACAACTTAGCTAGACTTGCTTTCAACACATAAAATTATATTATCTAAATACATGCAACTTTATTTCATTTTATAACATCAAAGTTCTATTCGACGTTTCACTTCCCCACTTTGGGGTATGCTAGTTTATCTAATTAAACCAAAGGCTTTTATTCTACGAAGTCGAGTTTGTAGGGCACGGTTTTTAACTGGTCGAAAACCGGTCATCTCTCTGTCAAATAAAAAGTCACCCTTATTCAAATCTTACATTGATGGAAATTCGTCATGTATACAAATCCCACAGTCTAAGTGCTATCTAACTGCTGACTGTTGGATCTCTTTAGTGTTTCTGAAATAACGACACTGCGGATCTTTAGTGTTTATGAAATTACAACTTTGCGGATCTCTGCGAGGATACCCTGCATTAGATTAATACTCTATCAAAACGTCCTAGTTGTTTTCGCAAAGCTTTATACCAGAAATTGCTACACAGATTAGTCATCAAATACGCCAAGATGTATACCAGAAATTGCTACAAGAAAATCATCGAGTCTTGACATCACCTTCGTTCAGTTGCCAGAAGCAGAGACTGAAGGTGCAAAAAATATGAAGATGGAAACCCATGTATCTAAGCTCCTGGAGAAATCAAAAGAATCTGTTGAATGTGTTCTGATATCCCTCGTTGATTCTGCTATGCATGTTTTTACTTTTATCACTGAGACGAGTTTCTGAGTTTCCAATAGAGGTACCCAGACTTCCATCGCTTTTATCACTGTGACGAGCTTCCGATAGAGGTACCGAGACTTCCATCGCTTGCTGTCACAGATCGTCCGCCTCCGTATTAGGACAGGTCCGATGAAGCCTTTAACGCGTTCACCATTGCTCGAGTTGCGTATGGGAAGAATTTTTCTAAACACGTTCAACTCGAGTTGCGTATGAGAAGAATTTTTCTAAACACGTTCGACGAGTTGGAGTCTGAAATCCATAAATGGTTATGATTTTTTATAAATTCCCTCCGATTGGGACGAAATTAAGGGAGTGCAACTACCTGTAATGGGAAATACCAAAAGATCAGAGATGTTGCAAAAACCACCAAGATAGAAATAAGAGCAACAAATGCATATACCTTACACTGACAAAAATGTTGAATGTTTGGTAGATTTGTGCAATTCTAGGATAAAATGGCTGCAATATTATAATATAAACGAATAATAAATAATAATCCAAAATCCCAATGGAACTTAATTGAAAAATATGGTCCCATGACAGAGAAAGATGAAAAAGAAAGAAATGGCGATGGCCACTTGAATTTGAAGAGGCCAAAGCAGGTAGCAGGCGTTTTTTTTGTCAATTAGGCGGCCGGCTGCAGATTTCTGACTCTTGAGAGACACAGAAGAGAGAAAAAATACTATAATGTGTAGAAATCAGGGAGGCTAAGTCTTGGAGAAGGTGGTGGGTAACAAATCCCAATGCTTGTTACCGTATCGTTACCAGGATTCCTGTAAGTAAATCGGTCATACAATTTATTATTTAAATTGTGGTATATCTAGGAGACCTCAATTTCTAATTTATATTTTATATTATGTAAACCTCAAGTCAAATTTTTAATTAAAATTAAAAAAAAACAAATATATTATAAATAAGATTTGAGTTATGTCTAAACAAGACCATGTTTTTTCTTTATGATTAACATATATCTATAATTATAACCTTTTTTTTTAATATAAATAAACATATTTACTAAAATTATAATTTTTTTAATAAATATAAGCAAAATATTTATAATGGTTGTTGGGGCGTTTTCAGAAACTGGAATGAGAATGACAATTCTCCTTGTAATTGGATGAGAATTACAATTCTCGATCTTTCAAACATGAACATAACAGGATCGTTCCCCACCGCAGTTTGCAGAATCAATCGTCTCAAGAATCTCTCTTTGGCCAATAATTACGTCACGGTTCGATTCTTGTGGACCTGAGAAGATGTAGTAAGCTGGAATATTTGGATTTATCACATAATCTCATGGTCGGACAACACGTGGAGTACTTCATCTCCGAGCTCCCGAGGCTCAAGCATCTGGATCTCTCCGCAAATAACTTCAGCAGTCTGGTTCACATCGCGTTTGGAAAGATGCAGTAATTGCAAGTCTTAAATCTCATCTCTAATCTCCTCAACAACATGATTCCGCCCTTTTTAGGCAACCTTCGGGATCTTTTACAGCTTAATTTAAAAAAAAACCCTACCTGAAATCTCGATTCCAAAATTTTGGTTCAATTAATCAAAGATATCTAGAAAGTTAGCAACTTTTCTTTAGAGTTTCGTGCAACTACCATCCTGAATCGGTTTATGTCAAGAAGATCCCAACGCCAGCCTTGGCATATTCAATTTTGGCCAAGCCCATATAAATAATACGAGAGCTCCAGACCGCAAATGTGATCGTATGATGAAGCTGCATTTTTTATGTGATTCACGAGACATATCGGCAATCAACTATCTTGAGATAAATGGTGATTGCTCGTCTTTTTAACAAAAAGATGGGCGTAACAAGATGAATGTTCGTATTATTAATTCCTTTGTGGGTTCTCCTTCTCCTCGGCTGGAGGATGTGATATGTGCTCTGCAGAAGTATCTTTCGTCCAATAATGAAGACAGAGAGTATTTGCCTGCCGTGGACGCGTATTCCTACGACGAATTCATAATGTACGAGTTCAAAGTCCGGCGTTGTATGAGAGGACGGAGCCACGACTGGATTGAGCGCCCGTTTGCGCACCCGGCCGAGAAGGCGAGAAGACGTGATCCTCGACGCAATCAAATGAGTCTGTCCTGCACCTGCCAATTGAGACTGCAAACACCAAACACATGGCACTGTTTAATGGATCAATAAACCATGAACTCGGTCTGATGCGTGACGAGTAGATAATGGCTAGAGGGACGACCAAGAATGAACTAATTGAAAACGCATAAACAGAAACAAGACCCGGGAGAAAAATGCCTTACGGTCTACCCAGTATCTACTCGCCACGCGTCAGACCGAGTTCATGGTATATTGATCAATTAAACAGTGCCACCTGTTTGGTGTTTTCTGTTTCGCTGATTAACCGTTCTGGCCCAGGAAGTAACGTTGCGGGCATTATCGACGCTCACCGTCACGGCCGCTTTCACGAGATCCTTATGCTCGGCCTTCAATGAACCCTGGCAGGAAGAGAGCGAAGAAACACAGACCTGCGGATACAGAGTCACATTGCACGAAGTTTCGATGAATTCCACTATGTCTGCGTGGCTCACATTCTGTGTCATTGTTGCTGAAGCAAGTATCAGAGCAGTTACGATAACAGAGAGAAAGGCAGCTGATGGATCCATGGTGATTTGAACTCGAGATGCGTAAACCATGAACTCGGTCTGACGCGTGGCTAGTAGATAGTGGGTAGAGGGACGACCAAGAATGAACCAATTGAAAACGCTTAAACAGAAACAAGACTTTAGAGAGAAACGTCTTCAAACAATATAAATATCTTAACTTCCATGCTTTAAAGAATTTGTTTGGCTGTGCTTTTTAGTGGTTATTTGGCTATTTTTTTGATCTCTTATGCATAATTTTTTGGTTGCTTTCATGTAACTTCATTTTTTGCTATTTTTTGTTTTTGTTTGTGATGCATTTGAATCCAATGGGGCTTGTGACAACTTGCATATGATATATACTATGAAATTTTATGTCTTAGTGTACAACAATGTCCTAAAATATATGACTTGCAAGTTATGTGTAATGTTTTATTGTTAGTAAAATTTTAAATGGCATGTATATTGGTTTTTCTAATAGATGTATTTGTTTTCTTTAGTTTTTTCATTGTCTATACAGTTTTTTGTCAATTTCATTTTGTAGTTTTCATGGATATGTTAGAAGAATTTGCATCTTTACATATTATGCTATGTAAGATTACCTTAAGTTTTTGTTTCTTTATTTATTGGATTGTGCTTAAAAGTATAAATCAGAGTTCTTAAAATACTTGTTTTTTTTTTTCACTTTGAATCAAATCTACTTTTCTTTAATCATTTTTTCTTTAGAAATTTTGTGACATCTTTTGAGGCAATTGCTAGTTTATAAAGTTATATATATATATATATATATGCTGGTGTAAAGCTCAACATTCCAAATGTAACTAGGAAACATAACCCCAAGAGTTAGCTCAATTGGTCACAGTTTGAGTCCTTTGGAGTTAGGTCTTCTGCAAGGATCAAAATAGTATACAACCACGTGGTTCATTTAACCTCCATTTGTTACCGACTGCATCGATGGCGAGGGTTTACTCGCAGGAGGATCCCATGAATCTGCCATAACAACAAAGCAAACAAAGCATCCCGTGGAAGAACATCACATCTTTAAAATCCAGCGTTACATAGATTACTCGGTCATCAATTTTTTCCGGAGAATTTTAGGGCAACTATAACGTGAACCGCTCGAGGGCTGAAAGATTTAAATTCTAAACCCTCGTGTAATGATCTGCGATGTTGAATCATGGCCTTCAGTTTGAATAGTTTGTCCAAAGAGCAGACGGCGTCTTAGCTAAGGTTTTGAAGCCGCGGAGAGAAAGTTCTTTTAAGCTATGGCTCTCACCACTCCCTCGGCTTCCTCACAGTTTGAAACGTAGGCATTGGTTAAATCCTGCGTTTCTAAGGATTGGTCTAAAGCCATTCGGATACTCAGTTTAACATAGAAGCACTCAGGAGATTTCAGAGTCCCATACAAAAGCAGGCAGAAAAAGAACGTCATCAATGAACGACAAAGACGTAATGATACTAGGTTATGAAATTGGAAGGGAGAACTCCATGTGATGAGCCAGTGACCAAACACATACAGATCTCCACGACGCTATCATGGCCATTGACCACCAGCAAGCTGTAACACCTAGTTTTGGCAGAGTTCTCTATTTCTTGACGTTTTGATGGCGCCCCGAGGATTCATTGAATCGACTAAAGAAATGTCTGGTTTCACACATTGGTTGTTCCACATGAAAAAAGTCAATCTCTGGACGGACTTTACTATGGCAGCTCACAAAATAGATTTCGGCATCCATGAGGCCTCTACTAGTTAGTGCCCAGCCGTTTATGCTGTTCGGTTCGACATTTTGGAGGCTTGTTGAATAGTTCGTTGCAACTTTTGTGTTGCAACTTTTGTTTTGAGACTTTGCGAGGAATTCAGTGAATTTAACTTATAAAATTTGTAATCTTTTTGGGTTAAAAAAACGATTTTAACGTAAAAAAGAAATCAGGTGATATAAAAACTTTTAATATCCACACTTTGTAAGATTTATTAGTGTTTTTGAGCTTTTTGAAATTTAGTGAAGATTTGTAATTTTTGTGATTTAAGATTTATTAGTGATTTTGGGCTTTTTGAAATTCAGTGAAGATTTGTAATTTTTGTGATTTGTTGGGATTTTAGTAGAAATGAAATTAGGTGACATAAAAACCCCAATACCTACACTCTATAAGATTTATCAGTGTTTTTGGGCTTTTTGAAAATTCCGTGAAGATTCATAACCAGAAACAGGTAAAACTCAGCCAGAAACAGGGGAAAAATAGTCCAGTCTTTAGACAACTGGCTTTTGTTTTGTTCATCTTATAGTTGTGTAAAAGTTTTTGACTCTTTACATTAATCTTAATTATTGAATATTTATATGGCATATGAGTTTCATGGTTAAGAATATGTGTTATTTTTCTGGAGATCATAGCTTCAAAACCTGTGTAGAGATCAGGTAAAGATGGGCTCTTAATTATTAGTTGCTGCAACATATTTTATTTTTTTTTAAGTTTGAGATTTAAAATTTGCTTTTTTCATCATTAAAAAAAATAGTAATTTCCTAATTTTAGCAGGAGGGAATTGCTGCAACACAACTTTCTTGCCAGTTTATAATTACTATTTTTCGTTTTCTTAAGATAAAAAGTTCGAGATTTGAAATCAAATTGAGTAGGTAAACAAAATGTAGTATAATTTATGATTCTAAAATTTGAAAGAAACGTTTAATTAATTTTTATTATCTAAATATTTAATTTAACATTTAAAATAAAAAAACATAACTTGTAAAATGTATTTATTTTTTTGTTTGAAAGTCGATGTCTAAATTTATGATTAAGCATTTAAAATAGAAACATAACTTGAATGTTATGCCATGAACAAGAATGGGAGACAGATATTGCAAGGACAATACGTAATCTGATTTTGATTGGGAGCCAGGTGAGGTCCTGTTTAAAGTCATTGAAGAAATTTTCAAAGCCTATATTGAACCGGTTTCTCATATTTCAGTGGAGGTGCGGGGTATCTAGTAAATCCATCCATATTGCTACAATGTCAATGGTGGTCGTCCTCCTCCTCAGGGTGTTGATGGCTATGCTAGCAGTCTCTTCTTGTCTTTGCTCTGCAAAGACGGAGGGATGGGATTGGATCAGCAGCTTGGAAGACATGGACGGACCCGAATTCAAGGATTCAATCTACCCAATTATCCAAATGGCCGCCAACGCCTACAGGTTTCCTTTTACAATCCCAATTACCGGTTGGAGCCCTGCCTCCCTCGTCCCTCCGCTCGCTCCTCCTGGGGGCGGAGCCCACGCCTTAGCCTATCACCAACATGACCACAACATCATCGTTTCAATTCGCGGCACCCAAATCAACGACAAGCAAGACGGCCTGGCAGATCGCTGCGCAGACATGCTCCTCTGGGAAGGTCTGGAGTTCGAAACCCTACCGCCCCAATGCTCCATCTTCACCTATTCCATCCTTGATTACTTCTCCCAGGCCCTCAACTTCACGCATCGCGTAATGGAGGCCTATCCCGGCTACCCACTTCTGCTAACGGGTCACAGCCTCGGCGCAGGGCTCGCCGTATTGGTATCCGCTGCGATCTCGGAGAGCTCAAGCATCGTTATTCCTGTCATTGGGTTTGGGGCTCCTGCCACTAAAGAGCCATTGCAGAAGAGATCTCTGTCCCTGAAGGCTGCAGAAGAGGGCAAGGTTTTTATCATTGCTAATGAATGGGATGCGATTACCAGAGGTCAATGGGCGGGTCAACTTGGTATTCTGTGCCTTTATAAGACAGCCGAACCGGAAGCGTGTGCATCTTGTTTTTCTCAGGGTTCCAGTAGTTTTCCATTGTTTCTGGATATCCACAGAAATAATACAGCTGTTGAAGAAGGGCAGGGGAGTACTCTGCTTTCAGTGGATGATTGCATGGAATGTTTCATGGAGACTCATATCCTGAAGCGCCTGATTACACTAGTTGAAGAGGGAGATAAGCCCATCTGCAAACAGAGAGTTGTAGCTTCTGGATTGTTATATTCAGATTAGGATTGGCAAATTCATGCAGGTATGATTTATAATCAAAGTTACATTTGTTGAAATCTGTTTACTCTTGAAAATATAGCAAATGTTGCTGAGAAGTGTTCAAAGGAGTGAATGGTTGTTGCTTTTGACGTAATTTTTTTATTATGAGGGTGGAATTTCATTTCCGAGAAGAATATTATGATACATAGACCATTAACTTAGAAATATTGCCTCAGCCAATTCACGGATGCAACCTCATGAACAAACTACCAATTTGACTCGAACCTTTTTCCTCTTCGTAGCCTTGCACATCCCACCTTTGTCTATAAACCAATCAGTATCTCCTCGTTCAAAGTCAACAGTGTCAACTGGCCTACCTTTGTCCCGACTCCCGAAAACATGCAGTATCTCTGCGTTCAAAGTCAACAGTGCTTATTGGGCTTCTCCAGGGTCCACTTAGCTACTCATTATATTGGATCGATTTCATTTCATTTAATGTGAAATTTGACATACCTTTTCATTAACTGAATAGAGAATGTAGCCTCTATTCACGGAATGTTTCCATTAAACGAAATAGAGATTGTATCTTCTAATCAATTGGCTTTGAATTTTTCGCGAATAGTTGGTGAGTCTTAGTTTTATCTTTCTCAGGAGAATAAAGAGTTGATGTTCATAATTCCTCATCAATAAGTTTCAAGTTTCAACTGAATATTCACAACTCATTCAACTCAATAGTTACAACTCATTCAATTTCTTCTATTTTCTTTTGGAGCCACTGCTGCTCCCGAGCCACTGCTACTCCCTCTCCCTCTCCATTTTCATCTTCACAGTTATCGCATACCAAATTTACCATTCGACCCTACGGAAGGAGTAGTCTAATCATTTGACGTTTTTAACCTTTCCTGGTAGGCCTTTTTTTTACCTGTGTAGTAGCTCAGACAGGGTTTCAGCTATGTTGATTTCTCCTATCAGCAGAGTAGGCTGCCGCTATATAGCAGGATTTCGACAGCAGCAACGTGCCTCTTCTTTCTGCAGTCCATACCACGGTCATGGGGGATGCAGTAGCCTTTATGGAGGAGAGAGAGAGAACACGCGCATGCATGTACCCACCTTCAATTTATTTCCTGGTTTAATTGGTTTTTTAAATTAGCAGTCAGTCCATTTCTGCAGTCCATGCCGCAGTCATGGGGATGCACCAGCCTTTATGGAGGAGAGAGAGAGCACGTGCATGCATGTGCCCACCTTCAATTTATTTACTGGTTTAATTGGTTTTCTACATTAGCAGTCAGTCCATTTCTGAGTTTTTTTTCTTTATTTAGTTTTCTTGCACAAAGAGTTAGGACACAGTTACCTAAGATAGCAGCGGGGGCTCTTGTACGAGGATATTCCAACTTAGTGATGAGCGCAGATCCCTAGGAGGTCACTCTTCTATTCTGGATCAATTGTTCATGCAGATAGGTGCACTAGGGTTAGGGTTTTCCTCTGCCAGTCCAGGCACTGTTGTGTGTGTCATTGTATCCCTCTTGTTTCCTGGTCTATAATAGTATAAAAAAGAAGTAGAGCGCACCTCTTTGGGGTTTGAGAGTTTTTTGAGCTATAGTTTTTCATCATCTGTTTTCAGATTTAATAAAATTACAGATGCAGTTTTGAGTGTTCCGGAAAAATCAGTTTGCTGTTTACAACAGCGTGTGTTTGTAGGTTACAGTACTTCCTAGCAGAAATTTTAAGAGGTGTTTTTGAGCATTAATGATCTATATAGTTTTAGAGTACAAAATCTGCTCACCATGATCTGATTGTTGACATGTATTAGAGCATTTTGAAACCTTCCAGAAATCTGTGTATGAGAGGAAGCTGTGAGGATGTTTCAAGGGTGACATACCTGTGATCCATGTTTGAGAAAGCATTGTGGACATGAGACAGGTTGCTGATCTTTTGTCTAGCAGGCTGTTCTAGTACAGCAGTACGACTACATTCAGTCTCAGATATGAAGACAGATTGGAAGGCCCCTCTAACTTCGTCTCATGGAAGTGTTGGGTACAGATGTTGTTGGAGGAGAAATAAACATGATCCATGAGACTTCATTGAGAAAGTACATGCAGAGTCTACCCATCCTATGTTGTTGGAACTTGGAAGAACATAAAATGAAGGTGGCCAAGAACAAAGGAGTCATCCTTGACTTTGTGAAGGTCCATTTGATCCCTTACATTGCCAGGATCCTCTCGTCACTCTATATTAGAGTGAGAACATCAATTGGAAGATCATGTTGCAGAATAAGCTCAGAGCCGCACTGATGAGCAAGACAGATACCATAGTTTCCTATTTGTTGAAGATTACTAAACACAGTGATCAGCTTGCAGCTTGTTAAATGGTTTCTCTTCCTCTTGGTAACATTTTGTGCAAGGGGCTTGTACCTAAGAAAAGCTTCCACTTTTGAGAAGCTATTGGAGAACTTCATCTAGGAGGAGATGAGATTGGAGAGTGTCGTAGTTTTGGAGGAGGAGGAGCAAAATCTTGCCCTCATTAGCAAGATGAAGAAGGGTAGCAAGAAAGGACCTAGGAAGGGTTAGAAAGGGAAGGGTAGCAAGAAAAGAGTCAGGACTGGTTAGAAAGGGAAGAAAGAGGATTCATGTTCCTCTAACCAGGTAAAGAAGGACTTGATCCACATCAAGTGTTTCAAGTGTTAGGAGTTTGGGCACTATGCTTATCAATTTCAAGAGGGCATTCAACAAACTTTTAGGATGCAAGTGGAACTTGTGATGATGTCATGTGTCTAGTAATAGGAGTATCCATCTCATTTTAGATGCCATAAGATGATGTCCTAGAGCTTACTAGTGTTTTGTATGTACTTGGCTTAATGAAATATGTCCTTTTGGTTTTAGTGATGACAGATCTAGGATATATGGTTGAGTTTGATGATTAGCAAGTCCTCATATGGCAGAGATGTCTAGATCTTGGTTGGTTGTTAGGCATAGGCATTTGAGAGGGTGGTCTATGTAGATTGTAGGGAGGTCATTTAAGAGCCTTAGTGCATGATAGTGACAACTTGTGTGAGCTTTGGCACGAGAAAATTGGTTGCTTGCACTATGGAGCATTGTCGATCATGAAGGACATGGTGTAGGGATTATCGAGCTTCAAGGTTGAGAAGCAAGGAGTGTGCACTCCACAAGCATGTGAAGATTGCTTTTCCTAGCAACGAGCATAGGTCAAGATTGAAGAAATATTCTTGACCTAATCCAGTCAAATGAATGTGGATCCATGCCTTCATCTTTCTTATCAAGTAACATTATTATGTGTCTTTTAGTGATGATTCCTTTAGGAAGTCTTGGATTTACTTCATGAAGACCAAGGATGAGGTCTTCAAGAAGTTTCAAGAGTTTAAGTCTCTTGTAGAAAATCAAATATTAAAGAAGATTAAGGTATTAAGGTTTGATAATGGAGGGATGCATCTCTCCAAGGAGTTTGACACTTTTTGTAGGCAAGTAGGAATCAAGGAGTTGGCAGTTCCTTACAACCCTCAGTAGAATGTGTTCGTAGAGAGGAAGAAAAGTTCCATCATAGAGAGCCAAATCGGTGATTTGCACAAGTGTGTTTAGGCAAAAGCATGTCTTACAGTTGTTTATATTTTGAGTAGGTGCACTTACAGAGTTTTGAAGGACAAGACACCAGACGAGGCATTCACAATTGAGAAGTCTCATGTAGCACATTTTTGTGTTTTTGGTTAACTTGCTTACATTCATATTCTTGATGAGAAAAAGTACCAAGTTGGAACCTTCTAGTTTGAAGGGTATCATTGTGGGTTACAATGGGATATTGAAAACTTACAGTGTCTTTATCCCATCTCATTGGAAGATAGTTGTGAGTAGAGATGTCAAGTTTGACAAGGATACATGATCCTCCAAGTCACAAGAACCTCTAGTAGTGATTGAGGAGGGAGAGGAGCTTGTGCCTAGTCACCCCTTATATAGCACGGGGATTGTAGATGTGATTTCCATCACACACTTTAGAGGTTTGCAAGATGGTAGCTTCATGATTATGGTACTTACATTGGTTCGCTTGAGCACATTAGAGTAAAGGAGATTCATTTCTCCTTGGTGACATATTATCTTGGTCGGGTTTTCTTTTCATGGTTCAATATTTGTGATTGATGGATCAAATACTGGATGTTGTGCTTGATATATTGCTCATCATATCTAGATGATATTACTCCTTGTACATTTGTGATGGTGTTATGGTGCATGGACATGTATGGTTATTGCTTGGTGGATGGATTAGTATACACACTACTAGCACATGATGATATAGTTTATGAATCACACTTTGATTGGATTAATGTCAAAAGGAGGAAGAGCACCTAGCACATTGGCCCCCTTTTCATATGGCTTTAGCATGGTAGTTGGTGTTCTGGATATGTTTTTGGAGGCCTCCTAGTGTTAGCGCCCTAGGGAATATTGGTGTCTGTATCACTTGCCCCACTTCATTAAAACATATACTATTATACTTAGTGGAGCACCTACGTTGTTGGGCATATATTATTTTATTCTCTTGAGCCCACATGTGCTACTTTTGGAGAGATCCATATATGCTATGTGGAGGATATTTATTAAGTTTTCTCTGTTGTTGATATATCCACCTTTGAGATGTCCACACAAACCTTAATAAGTCTTCATTGCACACTTGATGGGACAAATCTATCTTTGAAAACCACATGTGTAATTTTTGCTATTGACTTTGTACATTAATTGAGGTATTCTTGAGGAGTGCTATCTCTTGGAGAAGTTTGGGAATTGTGTGGAGCCTTTACTATTCTTCTTTCTTGAGCACACATGTGAGGTTGTTGACACTCTTCTCTATGTCACCCTTTTGTGCATATGATTTTGGGAAACCAATACCTGGTTTTGCAAACTGGTTGACTGTTTTTGGGCTCATTGTTTGAAGAAAATTAATTGTGTCTGGTCAGGAAAAGTGCACAAGGATGAATCCACCGCGCTAGCGCAAGAGGAAAAGTGGGCGCGCGACGAAGGAAAAGCAGGCAGAGGAGGCTAAGATGAGGATAGTTGCGACGAGGAAGGAAGATCCGGGTAGGTCGAAGAGGCAGGTAGAAGAGTTAAAGCGAAACATGTACAAATCGACGGAAGACGACGGAAGGACAAACCTGCAGAAGACCAAGGACAATTTTACGACTAGTTATGACCAGTATAGAAGGCTGAAAGACGTTTCTGCGGCTAGTTATGGTTGTGGCTAATGTCATGCAGGACTTTTGTGGCCCATTGGGCCTGGCATTAATGTAATTGCAGATATTTTGTAGCTACTCGCGTCTGTAATAACTAAGTAGTACTCAGTCGACCCTGCGTGGTCTTGTAAATGCTATAAGTAGGAAGAACCTGCTCAGTATAAGGGTTTAGTTCGGTTGGTGGATTAGCTTCAGTTTTGTTCAGTAAGTTAGATGCAATTTAGTAGTTTATTGTTGACTCAGGAGAGGAGTCCAGTAGAAGGTTGTTGAGCCGCGGATCTTGCAGCTGAGTGCGTAGACCACTAGTAGTAGAAGGAATCTAGAGTTGAGTGCGCAGATAGTAAAGTAGAAGAGTCGATCCAGGCTGTGTGCGGATCAGTAGGAGTAGATAGAAGAATAAACCAAAGAGCATGACAGGAAGAAGATTGAGTCAGAAAGACATATCTTAAGAACAGTGTGCAAGCTGTAGACTGCAAGGTGCTACCTATACTTCTCATGCCAGATGAAGAGCACCTTGGTGGTTTTTCCCAGATGGGTTTCCACGTTATTTCTTGTGTCGAATGAATGAATGTTGGGGATATTGGATGTTATGTGAATGTTTGCTTACTTTATGTTATTACAGTTATTGTTGAATGTATGTCGCAATAATACGGATCAGTTAATGAATGAATGAATGATAAGCACTGCTGACATGTTATGTATGATTTCATGGTTAATCTGCTAAGTTATAGTATAAGTCGCACATTTGCGCTAGTTGTTAAGTGGTTAAGGGCAAGGTTGTGTCGTGCATAGATTGTGGCATGTAGTTACACCTCTGTCGCACAAGCAATAGACTCCATCCTCCTATCTCTGTTGAGCGCCTTGGCTGCACGCCAAGGGACTATAATCCCTCGCCAACGACGGAAACATGGTTCTGGCAGTTACACATTAAGATATCTTGGGTGAGACTGCCCCTGCCTCGCGGATGTTGCCGACTGAGCTTGCTCTGTCGAGCGGATGTCTTTTGGTGTCTTGTTGGTATTGTGTTGTTGTTGAACCGCGGGTTGAGACAAGAAGGAGAAAGAGGTCAACAAATTGTTATGAAGTTAACCACCCTTACACATTTATCTAGGGAACACTTATGAGAAGGGGCTATTTTTATTGATTGCTGACTATTCAAAGTGGCCACCTCTCAAAGAAGAATATTTTATTTATGGATCGAGGAGTACTTTATTAAAGTTGGTGATTCTTCTACACACTCTTCTAGAGCGCACCTCTCTATGGTGCTCCTTCTACATTATTTCATAGTCAAAGAAGGTTCTTTCTTCATCTACACTTGCTATTATTGGAGGGCGCACCCACCTTGTCGACTTGGCAATTACATTATTTTAAGGTGGTTACAGAGGAGTCTTCTTGAAGAACCCTTTGTGCACTTGTTCATGCACCTTGTGGACCATATTACTATTTTGAGGAGTTCGTTTAGGAGTGTTCTTCTAGGAGGAGTGTTATCTTATTTCATGCATCTTGGAGGGCACACTAGTTGTGGATATCTTATCTTGTTGACTTGTCGACTAGCCAATTTTAGTGATGTCCCCTTTCTCCCTTGGAGGTTTTTCTTTCTTATTGTATCTTATCTTCTAGTGGAACAAACTCTCTTAGAGAGAATGGAAATTATTTGACTTGTCAAACTTGAAAGAGACCTAACTACCCCATTGTTATATTACTTCTTGGACTTGTCATGGAGCTAGTTAGGCAAATATTATATTTTATTGTGAGGGACAAGGAACTTCCTCTATAAAAAGGAGCTTTTTCTACATTTGATGTATGTTGAATTTGGGAGAGTCCCCTTGGAGCCTAATGGAATACTTGTTGGATGTGACTAGAAGATCAATTTAGCGTTTCATGGATGAGAGTATCTTGCAAACCATAATGTTATTCTTTCTTGTTGAAATCATCTCGACATTGCTTATTGAATAGTGAATTAGGTAATGCCCTTCTTCTTTCTATTATGGTTATCATTGGATTATTGTATATTGATGCATTTTTTCTCTATGTTTGGTTAAATGCACACATTTTACTCTTGATAAGTGATCACTGATAACCATAATCTCAATAAGCATTGGATTTTATCTGCTCTAGTAATATGCTTAGATGTATTTCTGCAGTTTAGGACACAAGAAGATGGATTGCTGTAGCTTGTGCTTTGCAGCCTCAACAACCATTTTTCCTCCTTAGGATAGTCTCCCATCAAGATTTAATGTGACCCCATTTGCCCAATGAAAAGACACTAATCTCCAGTCCATTCATTTATTACATTTCCTAAAACACACAAAACTGTTTTGCTGAAATTAACTCTATATTTCACGTTGTAATTCATTTGCCTAGAATTTCAACATTCCTATTCTAGGGAAGTCCCCCTTGAGCCAGAGGAGTGCTGTCCTAAAGTGTGAAGAAGGCATGTGAGGTGACATTTTCAATCCCTCTTAGTTCCTCCAAGGTCTCACTTGATCTTTAGGACTTTATCTCTAGAGGTGAGAGTTTGAGAGGTAACACGCCCCAAAGGCTGATCCATTTATTTCACAAAATTAGATTCAGATCAGCAAGCTTTGGGAGGTGTAGGGGATGCCTCTTTACCATCTAGTTCAGTGAGAAAGCCTGGGTGGCTCACTTAAATATTACATGAGGCACATGATCAAGTTGGAGCAGCTCCTAAAACTTCATTTCGAGCAAGTCATCATCCCAAGAATTTTTTGAATTATCATATTTTGAGTAAGTCGTCATCCCAAGAAATTTTTGAATTATCATATTATTTGACACTGATGTCTTCCATCATTGATGCAGAGTCTTCTAGTTTTGAGGAGGCAACAGGTTTGGCAAGATGCCATGGTGGAGGGGTACATTCCATCATGAAGAATGATGTGGAAGATTGTGCCTAGACTAGAGGGGAAGTTAGTGATTAATTCTGGGTGGACATACAAGGTTAAGCATGTAGTAGATGGTAGCATAGAGAAATTCAAAGCTTGGATTGTGGCTAGAGGGTTCTCATAGAAAGAGGGAGTTAACTATGTGGAGGCCTTTTCCTTATGTTGCCAAGTTTACCTCCTTTAGATTCATTATGTCTTTAGCATTTGTGTTTGGTTGGTATTTATATCAAATGGATGTGAAGACACATTTATTAATGGATTGATTGAGGAGGTGTACATAATTAAGCCGAGAGGCATTGAGGTGTGCACGGGCGTGAGACCTATGTTTTCTGGTTGAAGAAGGCCCTTTATGAGTTGAAGTAGGCACCACGTGCATGGTTCTCCTGAATCGATGAGTATCAAGTTTGGGTTTCAATAAGACAAATGCACATTCCAATCTTTACTATTTGGTTGATTATTTTAATCTGCTTGTTTTAGTTCTGTATGTAGATGATTTTGTACTTATGAGGAGTTCAAAGAAATTCATAGCATGGTGCAAGTAAGAGTTGGCAAGATAATTTGACATGAAGGATATTGGCTTGATGCACTATTTTTTGGGTCTAGAGGTGGTAGAGTTTATGTGAGGTTTTCCTTGGATAGGGTAGGTTGAGATTTTGAAGAGATCTCAGATGATGGCACATGGCTACTTCTATGGTAGAAAATCTAGAGTCTTTTGTTGATTCAGATTTCAATTTGATTGATCCATCTATCTACAAGCAGTTGATAGGTTCCCTCATGTATCTGGTAAATACCAAACTTGACACTTGTTTTGCAATCAATGCCTCAGGTCACTGCTTTGTGGAGCCCAAGCAGGTTCATTGGGTTGCTGCAAAACATGTGCTTTGGTACTTGAAGGGCACACTGTAGTTTGGTCTAAGGTGTGTTGGCGATGGAGAGTTGGTGCTGCATGGGATTACAGATTCTGATTGGGCAGGTAGTGCTAGTGACAGCATGAGCACTTGAAATTGTTGCTGTAGTTTAGGTTTAGGTATGGATTCTTGGTTCAACAAGAATGCAACTCATGGCACTTAGTTCAACAGACGTAGAGTTATGCTGTGGTCAACTCTGTTAGATGATAGATCGGACTTTGGACATGACCATGATTTAATGTGACAGTCAGAGTCGTATCAAACTGTCTGAGAAGCCAGCGTTTCATGATTGGTCCAGACTCCAAACATATTGAGATTAGTTTACCACTTCATCAGAGACAGGGGTCAGAAAGGGGCAATGGGTCTTTACATTCTTATAGATCAGCAGGTCGTTCAAGATGTTCAGGAAGCAGCTTGGTGTGGTGGAGAAGTAGGGGCGCTCTTGCATCAGGATGTTCCAGCTTAGTGAAGGGCGTAGATCCCTAGGAGGGCACTTTTCTATTTTGGCTCAGTTATCTATGCAGACAAGCACACTAGGGTCAACGTTTCTTTTTTCAGTCAAGATGCTATTGCGCATGTGTCTACATTCATTGTCCCTCTTCTTTCCCAGTCTATAAAGTAGAAGCAGGGTGCACCTCTTCAGGGTTCAAGAGTTTAAGTTTTTCATCTTTTGTTTTTTAGATTTAATAAAATTACAGATGTTGTTTTGAGTGTTCCAGAAATATCAGTTTTCTGTTTTATTTTACGGCATGTGTCTGCCCGACACCGTCTATAGTCTGCTGTGTTAGTCTGTTTTCAAGGTCCTACAAAAGGTCGATTGACTGTTCAGAAGATCATTAGATGTAGAGAAGGGAGTTAATGCAGGTGGCGGATTAGACATCCACCCGCCTGCTTTTAGTGCAGCCTACCCACCCAGAATTTTGAATTCCTCTGTTTCGTTACACTTCTCATTGGATTCAGCCCCTGTTCTTGTTGCTCATTCACGAAGTAGAGGAGACCCAAGGACGAGGAAGGACCATTCGACAACCTATTGCTAATTGAACCAACGGAGGTTTCAAGATTTGATAACCATGAATCTTGCAACACTCTTAAATCTCAATCTACAATTTAGTATTCACAATTGCATTTGTCCTACTGAGCCTGCAAATACAGTCCATAAGTATTAATATTGCAAGAATCAGTGGATTAAAGTTGCCCCATTGCAGGTTCCTTAGTGGAATTAGACGGCTGTAACCTTGAAAAAGAGGACTATTGTAGCTTGAGGCAGTGGAGAAATGGAAGAATGTGCTTCTGCAGAAGTCTATGATCCTACCACAAACTGCTGGAGTTTTTTCTTAAGGACGCATTATTCCATGAAAAGTTGTGTTGGTGTGGAACACGGAGGCTTGGTTGTTGTTAAGGGTGCAAATTTATCCCCAGGAAGTCCAATAGAAGGGGAGCATGATCCTGTAAAATATTCATGTATTAGAATGCATTCTAGTCTTTGTGAGGGACTTGCTCAAGGTCGGATTGCCTCGCAAATTCACGATTTTTTGTTGTAAATTGGAATAATTTTCTGCTCAAAATGTATGTAATTGTGAATGATTCTTGGGATATTGTTGTTGGTCTTCCTGCAAAGATAAGTTCACTTGTTGGTCACAGGGATAAGCTTTATGGTCTTACATGCAAGATCAAACTTATCACAGTAGACCTATATAATCACCATTGAATATTGATGGTCTTGATAGGGTCTGGCAGCTTGATTTGGGGAAAAGGATTGGATTCGCTCTAGATTGGCTTGGATCTGTAACCAGAAGAAATTGCATCTGTTAGTTTGATTGGAGGAGGAAGGATAGGGGTTTTTAATACTAGGTGCTTTAAAGCATATCATTCAAGTTTCTGCATCATGAGCATCATTCATACTAGGTGTTTTGTTTCAGTTTTCTTGGCATTCTATAGTTATTGGGCATATGCTTGATTTTTTATTAGGAATAATATTGTCCCTCTTTGAATTGTCTAGACAAGACGTAGTCCTTGGCTTGAACTTAATGCAGGGTAGTTATTATTTGCAAATATAAATTTATTGTTTAATGGTGTAACAATATAATGCGAAGTGCCTCTTTCCCTGCTTGCTGGTTGATTTTTGTGCAATCAATGTTGTGCATGTCCAACTTGTTTGATTCTGTTGGTCCTTCTTTGTCATTTTTTGGATTGAAATCAAAATGAGTATTTTTGTATACATGGTTCAATTTATATATGTCTGCCTATGTTAAGCAGTTAATTATTAATATATCTCTACTGAAGATTTATTTTGTTGCAGTGTTGTTTGTGCATATCTGTTAGTTATTATTCATTGATGTATCCCTATTGTAGAATTATTTTGAATCTTCTCTGTTTTCCAATTAATATAATGCTATACATTAGTATGCACTGCTTGTTTTTTCTATGAAGAAATAGAGAGTGACATGTCTTTGACTCAACACTTACAAGCACTGTTTGAAGTGGCAGTGATGCTCCTTTGGCCTGGTCAGTATAAAATACCTCGTTATTGCGCACAGGCAAAGATGCATTTCATTAATACAAGCAATGAAGAGCTTGGTTATCCAGATAAGTACACCCTCTAGTGGAGTTGGTTTCTATTGTGACTTTGTTCAGATGAAAACATTACAATGAAGAGCTTGGTTACCCAAACAAGTGCACCCTCTAGTGGATTTGGTTTCTATTGTGACTCTATTTAGATGAAAACATTGCTGTTGGTGGATGCAGTCCATTGGATGGAATCTGCTGGTAGCCTATATTCAATCCCTTTCATAAAACAAGTCCATAAAATATGAAAGGCGAATAGATATTTGAGTGGTCTTCTGTTACTTTCTGTAACCAGAGACGCTTCTCATACAAGTTGTTAGCACTTTCAATGTACATTAACATCAACAATAATATCTGTATGGGTTGTTTTGAACTCGGGGGGAATTTGTTTTCAGAGATTTCAGAAAAGCGTCCAGATTCCATACTAATATAGAGTTTCAGATTACTAAAAATAATATTGGAAATTTTAAAAGTGGTAAGAAGCCATCGACCAAAAAGCTGCAACTTATATGTTTGGATTTTTTCTTGTCCATGATCTGTGGTATAACAGTTAAAGACCAAAAGTTTAAGTGTAAAGATGATAAAAGGATAGCGTCTGTGACAGAGTTTGTTGCTTTTATGTGTATTCTGAAAACAGATTTGCAGTCTTGTATATAGTTATTTGTTGCTTCTGCATGTATTCTTAAAATTGACGTTCAGTTTGTAGGTAGTAATGTTTGTTTCTAATTTCAGTAGCGAAAAACATCATGCTTTATAACCCGAATGATACTAGTTTTCCATCTCAGTGTTAATGTCTTCTTCCATCTGCTACATTAATGTTTGCTTACATTCAACTTCAAGATTCCTGTTTATATGTGAAATTTTCATAATTTGTTTTGGGAAAGCTGGAAAATAACAATTTGTATAGTGTTTATGTTGATCCTCAAATCAGAAAAATTATGTAATTAAAATTGATATGCCAGGTCTCTCTTTGGGCTATGTTTGCTTTATTTGAATTTTGAATTATGAATGGGATTATTTTGGATTGTGTTTATGTTGATCGTCTACTCATCCATCGGTCAAACAAATTAAAGTCAAATAAATTATGTAATTAAAAATTAAAGTGCTATGTCTCTCTTTGGGCAATAGCTGCTTTATTTTGAATTTTGAATGGGACTACATTGGATAGTGTTTATGTTGATCCTCTACTCATCCATCGATCAAACAAGTTATGTAATTAAAAATTAAAATGCCATGTCTCTCTTTGGGCAATGGCTGCTTTATTTCAAATTTTGAATGGTATTATTTTGGAATGGCTATTTTCACCATTTGTGAATGCTACATTATGTATACAAAAGTAAACTCACACATAAAATCACCAGACTCACCAGACCACCATAAAGAACAGAAAGGAAATCCAAAGTTTATTTTTGGCTAAGAAAAAAGATTTGTGAACCAGAGGAAACAAAATAGACCAAATATATGTTTGAGATGGAAAATTTATTCTAGGGAAATGGCATTTATTGAACAAAACATCTTCTTTGTGTGTACTTTGAGTTCAACCCAGATATAGATAAAAATCATAATTGATAAGAAGAATACCAGAAAGGACAGAAAGGAAATCCGAAGTAGGGCTGAAAATACGAAACGATTAATTCAGTGTCTTAATTCATTCATAAAGTTTATTTTGGCTAGGAAAAAATATTTGTGAACAGAACAAAACAAAATTGACCAAATATATGTTTTTACAGTGGCTATTCATTGAAGGGAAACGACATTTTATTGAACAAATATCTCTTTGTGGACTTCAATCCAAGATATAAATAAATATCATAAAATGTAGAGCAAAGAGTCAGTGACGTTATTTCCAAGTCGTGAATATTTGCTGGTGGGGTATAATCTTCAGGGTGACCGTTTTAATAATTATAAATTATGATCCCCTTTCAAGAGTGTGCAGTTTGATACAAATTAACATGAAACAATGCTTGGGCTTGATAAAGGTTGCTACATAGATGCATGATTCCTGTCATCAGTTGTGGCCACTGTCCTGTCCTATTTTGTTCCTTTCAGCCATTCTCTGTATTTCTGCTGATTTCAATGGCATGTCTCATTACTTCTGTATGTCAATTTGAAATAGTGGAGAATTTAGATTGGTCATTTCAAGTCTATTTTCTACAAGTAATTTGGATCATTGATTCTTGTAGTTATCATATTTATTCATAGTATTTGCAAGCTTAGTCGGACGAATGCAATTATAAGTAGTAAACTGAGAGCAAACCAAGCAAAACTGATGGTTACATCATTCTTGAGACATCCACTAGTTCACTAGCAAAAGGTTGTTGAATGGTTCTTCCTCTTGGTTTGGTCCCTTATTCTTCATGACTGGACAACAAGAACATTGGATGAATCAAATGAGTAGTATAACCAATGAAGGAGGAATTCCAAAGACAAGGTTGGTGGGGGGAGGGGGTTGCATTAAACATACAAAAATGGACATCTAATCCGTCGCCTATATTAACTCCCTTGTCCTCTATGTTCATTGATCCACCAAATAGAGGATCGACCTTTTTTTGGGACTCTGCTAAAAACTAACGAAGCATATCACATAGGACATTGAGCAAAACAGTCTTCATTGGAAGGACCTTGGCAAGGATCAAAGGGCATGACTTGCCAAGAAAGGTAAAAACATAGAATGGTTAAACTATGGCATTAATGATTAAACGTACACCAATTGACATCTAATTTACCACCTATTTCAACTTCCTTGTCCTCCACATTTCTTGATCCTCCAAATAGTGGGTCGACCTTTTTTGGGGCCCTTCTAACAAACTAACGAAGCATATCACATAGAAACATCGAGCAAAACAATCTTCATTGAAAGAACCTTGTCAAGGATCAAAGGGTGGGACTTCGAGGAAAGGTCAAAATCATAGAATGGTTAAACTACTCCCCACAAAATACACACATATTTCTAAAACAAATTCAAAATCAGGTTACTAGTCAATAACATATACATTGTCATTTGCTTTGCATAAAAAATTATATGGCTTACCATTAAAAAATGTATTGTGGTAAATGTATCATAGTATAAAACTTTTTCCTTTCTTTTCTCTTTATATTTAATTGGCTTTGTCGAAGTTTTGCTTAAATTATGATTGAAAGATTCTCTTAATCCTATTGTAATTTTTTGGTTTATATGGTAAATGATTACTTTGTTTCATGTCCAGAGTCTAATTATGTTTCATGGGTATGGTTTAGAGTCTAATTATGTTTCATGGGCATGGTTTATCTATGATTTTGATCATATTAAATAAATTATATTGTATCATGGGTATGGTTTAGAGTCTAATTATGTTTCATGGGCATGGTTTATCTATGATTTTGATCATATTAAATAAATTATATTGTATTATACTTTGTTTTCCATAGTAAATCATCTATACTCATACATACATTATTTTCCATAGGATGTTACTACATAGCTCGATATAGCATAAAGCAAATGGGGATTGATTTTCATAGTTTTTTAATGTTGGATTTTCAATTTTCATATTTAAATTTTAAATTTAAATAGTAAAGGTTTTAAAGGTTGTGCATTTTTTTTCTCCATTAACTTAATTGTTGATGTTAATATTTTATCACTTTGTTAGGGTCTCCTCTCAAATCTTACGAGGAGTGGGAATAATGCACAAGAGTTGAGAAGGTGATTAGGATATGTAATCGCAACTTTTATTTAGAAAGATCAATAATTGAAAATCATATTTTTAATAGAAATAGATAGATTTTCATTGATCTATAGAAGTTGCAGCCGAATCAGTCAATATTAAGGAGTACGTAATGTCCAAAAAATTCAATTTACAAGGAAAAATTGTCAATTCTTGTTCAAGACAAACACCTACACATTGGATTTTCTTACTATTTGTCGATTGTATCCTATGGACTTCATACTGATATATTCTAACATTTTGACCACACAAAAAAGAACATGACAATACATGTAGAAAACTTGAATCCATTATGTGAGACCATGGCCGTTATGGGCTTCTTTCATTTTTGCTTCTCCATTGCTCAATGATCCCTACATCAATTTTATATCCTAATCCACTTCATGTCCCTATGCTTCCTACTGAACTATCAAGTTCTCCATGTATACTTCTTTCATCGACCTAGTGGAATCTAATGGCCTATCCACCATTGATTGTGAGCTTTTGGGAAAAACCATCATATTGTAATGCTTGTCCACATTAAAGACCAATTTCTCCACTTGTCTTCCTTAAGCTTCAATTCTACCTTCCAAAGCCTCAAATTGAGCTTGTTGGGCATCAATGTGGTTTCAAATGATTTGGTCCAAGTTGAGTATCACATCTTGTAATACATCTAATTGCCTAATTAGTGACCTTAAAATCTTTCTTAGGTCAAGAACCTCAAACACATCATATCTCCCATTATGGTTATGTTTGATCATAGAACCATCCAGAAGATGCCAACAACATGTTCACAAAACAAGCCTTTCATCCAATTGACCATTGTTAACAAAGCTTAGATGAGCAGGCTTTGTAAAAATCAAATGATTCCACAAGAAGATGAACAATTAGACCTTGCAAACCCAAACCACATAAAGGCAAGATTTATAGTGGATTAGGGGCTTCCAATTGTAGTCCCACCCTAAACCTCCACTACCCCATAACATTCCCATAAGAAAACTTACCCTATTTAACACACTCAAAACCACCACGCTGTGGTGATAGTCATCTTTGTGGAACATACTGTTATGTATCTAATATTATGAGCAATTACTTTAATATTAATGTAGTGTTAATTAAAACATAGGATCACACCCTGTATTTTTTTACCTATAAAAGGTTTTCTCATCATTGTAATTAAATCATCAATCAATATTCAATTTTACTGTGGTTAATTTCCGGAATTCATGTGGGTTTTAGAGTTTTAGTCCGCTTCAAGTGGTATCAGAGCGAGGTTACTATTCAAGCTTCTAGGGTTTCCCTAGAAAATAGGACCTTGTCCTTAAAAAAAATAAAAGGTAAAAGTAACCCCCCCCGAAAAAAAGAGGGTTTAAAAAAAAAGGTGAAGAAAAAAGTAAAACAAAAAAAAAAAGGTAAAAGTGAAACCACACATGGTTTCTGAATAAGTGGGGTTGGGTTTGAAAATAAAGTACAAAATAATTACTTGTAAAGAGAAAGTGAGATTTGAACTTAGGTGGGGAATGTAACACTCATCCCCCCAACCACCCAATCTACTCACATTTTACAAAACTTAAGGGAAAATAAAGATTTTATTATATAATAATTAATATAATAATATTAATTATTATTCCTTAAAT